>CM022303.1:508852165-509076999 GCA_011799875.1 Thinopyrum elongatum
TCACACTTAACCTCTTAACTAAAAATCAAAACTAAATCGATATGAACTTTAGCTTAACAAATTAGCCAATGTGCACTCATTTTTTTCAAACCAAAATGCATTGTCGGTAACAACAAGCATCCTAGCACGAAGCAAAGCACAACGAAGGCATCAGATGGGGGATGGTATCAGTGAATTTAGAGGAGTTAGAAACAATTGAATAAGAGAAGGCGTGAGCGGGAGGGGGGATAATGAGGGAACTATTGAATGAGGAAATAATTTGTGTGCACCTTCATATGATATCCTTCATGTGATCAAATTAAACATATATAGTCCCCCTATGTGCGGAAATGAATGGCAGAACAAGCGCTCTGATTTTACCAACATATATGTGTATTAACTACATACTCAAGAAAGTATTAAACTTTACCTACCAAATATCCTAATATTAGTATCGTTTTATTAGCAAGGAGAATTTCGTCATGGATTTGATTTACTTCTCAAAAACACATTCATAATAATTGTGTTAGGGCATGGTCAAAAGACGTGGCTGATCAGGTGACTCTTCGCTCTTTTTTTCGATAAAAGGCATTTTTATTGACTCAAAATGTAGCATCAAGCGGATACAAAACATGATGAGCATCGTCCGGCCTCTGCATAACTAAGATGCACACAGCCAAACAAAAACAAAATGAAGAAGATTATAAAAAAAGGCGACATATCAGCAATAGTAGGATCATAAAGGACCGACGGTATGCCTATGTCGAAGGAGTTGGTGTGCCAATCCGGAGATTATGCTGCCATCCATGCTGGGTGAAGACCTCCCTGGCCACCCGCTCCAACCACGTACACACCGCCTTGAATAGCGATTGATACTCAGTTCGGTGTAGCATAGACCACGTACGAAGCGAGTGCATACAGCGGAAAATAACCTGCAAAGGAGAGGTGTTTTTGCCATCGAAAACCAAATCATTTCTACATAGCCAGAGTGCCCATAATAAGGCATATGCTCCCACCCGATTTAGCATTTTGAACCTATTTGAAATTCCGTCCAACCAATGACCAAAAATATTGACAACATTTGTTGGCGGATACAAATTGGACGCTATTTGGATGACTGGCCACGTAGAACGAGCAAACTTGCATTGGAAAAAGAGGTGTTTGATTGTCTTGTCATGAGTACAAAAACTAAACTTCTTACTTCCGTGCCAATTGCGACGGGCGAGATTGTCTTTGGTTAGCACAACTCTCCTTCGAAGATACCACATAAATATTTTAACTTTTAGTGGAATCTTCGACATCCAAATTTTCTTGTTATTATCCACTGGGACCTCTGAATGCGCGAGCGCACGGTACATAGAGTCAACTGTGAAGGACCTAGATGTCGTGAGGTTCCAGCGAAACACGTCCCGTCCTTGTGTCAGGTTAATCAACTCCAATTGAGATAACAAATTTTGCCATGACATAAGACGAGGGCCAATCAAATCCCGCCTGAAAGAAATATTCGGCGGGAATGAACTGAGCACCTGCGCTAGAGTATCATTCTTAACGCGAACAATGCAGTACAAAGCTGGATATTGTTCTCGGAGGCTGGCATTGCCTAGCTAGTTGTCCTCCCAGAAACGAATCTCTGACCCATCTTTTATCGCGAAGGATCCAAAACGGAATAGGTGTTTCTTCGCCGCCATTAGACCAACCCAAAAGTGTGAGTCACCAGGCTTCCAATAGGCTTGTGACACAGCTTTTTGGCCTAGATACTTATTGTGCAGCAGGGTTTGCCAAATTTCATCATCAGTAAGTAGTTTGAACAATCATTTACTATGTAAGGCATCATTCTTGACCTGAAGGTCATGAATGCCAAGTCTACCTTGGTCTTTCGGCCTATAAACCATGCTCCATTTGGCTAGCCTGTATTTTTTCTTTTCTCTATCCCCTTGCCAAAAGAATCTGGATCTGAAATAATCCAGCCTCTGCAAGACCCCTTTTGGCAGTTGAAAAAAAAAGAGCATATAGAGAACCATGTTTGTGAGGACCGTGTTGATTAAGACAGTCGTCCTCCAACAGAGAGCAACTTGCCTTTCCAACTACTCAACCGTTTCTCTAAGCGCTCCTCTACATGATTCCACTCTGCATTAGTGAGACGCTGATAATGAATCGGAATTCCCGAATATTTAATCGGGAATTGGCCTTGCGCACAACCAAACAGGTCTGCATACTCAGCCGCTGCCTCACTGGCTTCTCCGAAGCAGAACAATGAAGGAAATATGCCCTAGAGGCAATAATAAAGTTGTTATTTTATATTTCCTTATTCATGATAAAGGTTTATTATTCATGCTAGAATTGTATTGATCGAAAACTTAAATACATGTGTGGATACATAAACAAATACCGTGTCCCTAGTGAGCCTCTACTAGACTAGCTCATTGATCAAAAGATGGTTAAGGTTTCCTAACCATAGACATGAGTTGTCATTTGATAACGGGATCACATCATTAGGAGAATGATGTGATGGACAAGACCCATCTGTTAGCTTAGCATATGATCGTTCAGTTTATTGCTATTGCTTTCTTAATGTCAAATACATGTTCCTTCGACCATGAGATCATGCAACTCCCGGATACCGAAGGAATGCCTTGTGTGCTATCAAACGTCACAACGTAACTGGGTGATTATAAAGATGCTCTACAGGTATCTTCGAAGGTATCTGTTGAGTTGGCATGGATCGAGATTGGGATTTGTCACTCCAAGTATCGGAGAGGTATCTCTGGGCCCTCTCGGTAATACACATCATAATAAGCTTGCAAGCAAAGTGACTAAAGAGTTAGTTACGAGATGATGTATTACGGAACGAGTAAAGAGACTTGCCGATAACGAGATTGAACTAGGTATGGAGATACCGACTATCGAATCTAGGGCAAGTAACATACCGATAGACAAAGGGAATTACATATGTTGTCATAAGGTTCGACCGATAAAGATCTTCATAGAATATGTAGGAGCCAATATGGGCATCCAGGTTCCGTTATTGGTTATTGACCGGAGAGGTGTCTCGGTCATGTCTACATAGTTCTCGAACCCATAGGGTCCGCACGCTTAACGTTCGTTGACGATATAGTATTATATGAGTTATGTATGTTGGTGACCAAATATTGTTCGGAGTTCCAGATGAGATCACGGACATGACGAGGAGCTCCGGATTAGTCCGGAGGTAAAGATTAATATATGGGATAATAGTGTTTGATCTCCGGAAGGGTTCCAGAATACACCGGAAGGGGTTTCGGATGTTTCCTAAAATGTTTGGGTATGAGAACACTTTATTTGGGTCAAGGGGTAAAGCCCACGAGGTTTTTGGAAAGCGCAAAAGGAAGTTTTGCGGAGTCCAGGGGCCAGACGCCAGGGTCCCTGGCGTCTGGGTCCAGACGCCGGGAACCCTGGCGTCTGGTCCTGGAGTCCGAGAAGGACTCTTTCCTTTTGGGTAAAACCGACTTTGAGGAGGCTTTCACTCCAGGTTTCGACCCCAAGGCTCAACATATAAATAGAGGGGCAGGGCTAGCACCCAAGACACATCAAGAATCACCAAGCTGTGTGCCGGCAACCCCGTCCCCTCTAGTTTATCCTTCGTCTAGTTTCTGTAGTGCTTGGCGAAGCCCTGCGGAGATTGTTCTTCATCACCAACCGTCACCACGCCGTCGTGCTGCCGGAACTCATCTACTACTTCGCCCATCTTGCTGGATCAAGAAGACGAGGACGTCATCGAGCTGAACGTGTGCTGCACGCGGAGGTACCGTACGTGCGGTACTTGATCGGGACGGATCGTGAAGGTGTACGACTACATCAACCGCGTTGATAAACGCTTCCTCTTAGCGATCTTCAAGGGTATGAAGATGCTCTCCCCCTCTCGTAGCTATACATCTTCATGGATAGATCATGCGTGTGCGTAGAAAAAAAATTGTTTTCCATGAAACGTTTCCCAACAGTGGCATCTGAGCCAGGTCAATGCATAGATGATATGCACGAGTAGAACACAAAGAGTTGTGGGCGGTGATAGTCATACTGCTTACCACCAACGTCTTATTTTGATTCGGCGGTATTGTACGATGAAGCAGCCCGGACCAACCTTACATGTCCACGTACATGAGACCGGTTCCACCGACAGACATGCAACTTGTTTTGCATAAAGGTGGCTGGCGGGTGTCTGTTTCTCCTACTTTAGTTGAATCGAATTTGACTGCGGCCGGTCCTTGAAGAAGGTTAAAACAGCAAACTTGATAAATCACCGTTGTGGTTTTTACCGTAGGTAAGAACGGTTCTTGCTAGAAGCCCGTAGCAGCCACGTAAAACTTGCAACAACAAAGTAGAGAACGTCTAACTTGTGTTTGCAGGGTATGTTGTGATGTGATATGGTCAAGACATGATGTGATATACGTTATTGTATGAGATGATCATGTTTTAATTTATCGGCAATCGGCAGGAGCCTTATGGTTGTCTCTTTATTGTATGAAATGCAAGCGCCATGTAATTATTTTACTTTATCGCTATGCGTTAGCAATAGTTGTAGAAGCAATAGTTGGCGAGATGACCATGACGCAGCGATGGAGATCAAGGTGTCGAGCCGGTGATGATGGAGATCATGACGATGCTTTGGAGATGGAGATCAAAAGCACAAGATGATGATGGCCATATCATATCACATATTTTGATTGCATGTGATGTTTATCCTTTATGCATCTTATTTTGCTTAGAACGGTGGTAGCATTATAAGATGATCCCTTCACTAAATTTCAAGATATAAGTGTTCTCCCCGAGTATGCACCATTGCGAAAGTTCGTCGTTTCGAGACACCACGTGATGATTGGGTGTGATAGACTCTACGTTCACATACAACGGGTGTAAGATCGTTTTGCACATGCAGAATACTTGGGTTAAACTTGACGAGCCTAGCATGCACATGCATGGTCTTGGAACACTGGAGATCGAAAGGTCGAACATGAGTCATATAGTAGATTTGATCAACATAGACATGTTCATCATTGATGACTACCCCATCTCACGTGATGATCGGACATGGGTTAGTTGATTTGGATCATGTATCACTTAGATAACTTGAGGGATGTTAATTTAAGTGGGAGTTCATTAGTAATTTGATTAATTGAACTTAAATTTATCACGAACTTATTCTTAATAGTTTTTGCATATCTATGTTGTAGATCAATAGCTCGCGACATAGCTCCTCTATTTTTGATATGTTCCTAGAGAAAACTAAGTTGAAAGATGATAGTAGCAATGATGCGGACTGGGTCCGTGATCTGAGGATTATCCTCATTGCTACACAAAAGAATTATGTCCTTGATGCACCACTAGGTGACAGACCTATTGCAGGAGCAGATGCAGACGTTATGAACGTTTGGCAAGCTCGATATGATGACTACTTAATAGTTTAGTGCGCCATGCTTTACGGCTTAGAACCGGGACTTCAAAAACGTTTTGAACGCCACGGAGCATATGAGATGTTCCAAGAGCTGAAATTGGTATTTCAGACTAATGCCCGTGTCGAGAGGTATGAGACCTCTGACAAGTACTTTGCCTACAAGATGGAGGAGAATAGCTCAACCAGTGAGCATGTGCTCAGAATGTCTGGGTACTACAATCGCTTGAATCAAGTGGGAGTTAATCTTCCAGATAAGATAGTGATTGACAAAGTTCTCTAGTCACTATCACCAAGCTACTAGAACTTCGTGATGAACTATAATATGCAAGGGATGACAAAAATGATTCCCGAGCTCTTCGCGATGCTGAAATTGGCGATGGTAGAAATCAAGAAAGAGCATCAAGTGTTGATGGTTAACAAGACCACTAGTTTCAAGAAAAAGGGCAAGGGAAAGAGAGGGAACTTCAAGAAGAATGGCAAGCAAGTTGCCGCTCCCATGAAGAAGCCCAAAGCTGGACCCAAGCCTGAAACTGAGTGCCTCTAGTGCAAAGGAAATGGTCACTGGAAACGGAACTGCCCCAAATACTTGGCGGATAAGAAGGATGGCAAAGTGAACAAAGGTATATTTGATATACATGTTATTGATGTGTACCTTACTAGTATTAATAGTAGCCCCTGGGTATTTGATACCGGTTCAGTTGCTAAGATTAGTAACTCGAAACAGGAGTTGCAGAATAAACAGAGACTAGTTAAGGGTGAGGTGACGATGTGTGTTGAAAGTGATTCCAAGGTTGATACGATCACCATCGCACACTCCCTCTACCTTCGGGATTAGTGTTGAACCTAAATAAATGTTATTTGGTGTTTGCGTTGAGCATGAATATGATTTGATCATGTTTATTGCAATACGGTTATTCATTTAAGTCAAAGAATAATTGTTGTTCTATTTACATGAATAAAACCTTCTATGGTCATACACCTAATGTGAATGGTTTATTGAATCTCGATCGTAGTGATACACATATTCATAATATTGATGTCAAAAGATACAAAGTTGATAATGATAGTGCAACATACTTGTGGCACCGCCGTTTAGGTCATATTGGTCTAAAGCGCATGAAGAAATTCCATGCGGATGGACTTTTGGAATCACTTGATTATGAATCATTTGATACTTGCGAACCATACCTCATGGGCAAGATGACTAAAACTCCGTTCTCCGGAACAATGGAGCAAGCTAATGACTTATTGGGAATAATACATACAGATGTATGCGGTCCGATGAGTGTTGAAGCACGCGGCGGGTATCGTTATTTTCTAACCTTCACAGATGATTTGAGTAGGTATGGATATATCTACTTGATGAAACACAAGTCTGAAACATTTGAAAAGTTCAAAGAATTTCAGAGTGAAGTGGAGAATCATCGTAACAAGAAAATAAAGTTTCTACGATCCGATCACGGAGGCGAATATTTGAGTTACGAGTTTGGCCTTCATTTAAAACAATGTGAAATAGTTTCACAATTCACGCCACCTGGAACACCACAGCATAATGGTGTGTCTGAACGTCGTAATCGTACTTTATTTGATATGGTGCATTCTATGATGTCTCTTACCGATTTACCACTATCATTTTGGGGTTATGCATTAGAGACAGCTGCATTCACGTTAAATAGGGCACCATATAAATCCGTTGAGACGACACCGTATGAACTATGGTTTGGCAAGAAACCTAAGCTGTCATTTCTTAAAGTTTGGGGATGCGACACTTATGTCAAAAGGCTTCAGCCTAATAAGCTCGAACCTAAATCGGAGAAGTGCGTCTTCATAGGATACCCTAAGGAAACTATTGGGTACACCTTCTACCACAGGTCCGAAGGCAAGATCTTTGTTGCTAAGAATGGATCCTTTCTAGAGAAGGAGTTTCTCTCGAAAGAAATGAGTGGCAGGAAAGTAGAACTTGATGAGGTAATTGTACCTTCTCTCGAATTGGAAGGTAGCACATCATAGAAAACCGTTCCCGTGATGCCTACACCAAATAGAGAGGAAGCTAATGATGATGATCGTGAAACTGTAGATCAAGTTACTACTGAACTTTGTAGGTCAACCAGAGCACGATCCGCACAAGAGTGGTACGGTAATCCTGTCCTGGAAGTCATGTTACTAGACCATGGTGAACCTACGAACTATGAAGAAGCTATGATGAGCCCAGATTCCGACAGATGGCTTGAGGCCATGAATCTGAGATAGGATCCATGTATGAGAACAAAGTGTGGACTTTGATGGATTTGCCCGATGATCGGCAAGCCATAGAAAATAAATGGATCTTCAAGAAGAAGACTGACACTGATGGTAATGTTACTGTCTACAAAGCTTGACTTGTCGCAAAAGGTTTTTGACAAGTTCAAAGGGTTGACTACGATGAGACTTTCTCACCCGTAGTGATGCTTAAGTCTGTCCGAATCATGTTAGCAATTGTCGTATTTTATGAAATCTGGCAAATGGACGTCAAAACTGCATTCCTTAATGGATTTCTTAAAGAAGAGTTGTATATGATGCAACCAGAAAGGTTTTGTCGATCCTAAAGGTACTAACAAAGTGTGCAAGCTCCAGCGATCCATCTATGGACTGGTGCAAGCATCTCGGAGTTGGAATATACGCTTTGATAAGGTGATCAAAGCATATGGTTTTATACAGACTTATGGTGAAGCCTGTATTTACAAGAATGTGAGTGGGAGCGTTGTAGCATTTCTGATATTATATGTGGATGACATATTATTGATTGGAAATGATATATAATTTCTGGATAGCAGAAAAGGATACTTGAATAAGAATTTTTCAATGAAAGACCTCGGTGAAGCTGCTTACATATTAAGCATCAAGATCTATAGGGATAGATCGAGACGCTTAATGGGACTTTCACAAAGCACATACCTTGGAAAAAAATTGAAGAAGTTCAAAATAGATCAGTCAAAGAAAGGGTTCTTGCCTGTGTTGCAAGGTGGGAAGTTGAGTAAGACTCAAAGCCCGACCATGGCAGAAGATAGAGAGAGAATGGAAGTCATTCCCTATGCCTCAGCCATAGGTTCTATAAAGTATGCCATGCTGTGTACCAGACCTGTTATATACCTTGCCATGAGTTTGGCAAGGGGGTACAATAGTGATCCAGGAGTAGATCACTGGACAGCGGTCAAAATTATCCTTAGAAGACTAAGGAGATATTTCTTGGTTATGGAGGCAATAAAGAGTTTGTCGTAAAGGGTTACGTCGATGCAAGCTTTGGCACCGATTCAGATGACCCTGAGTCTCAATCTGGATACATATTGAAAGTGGGAGCAATTAGCTAGAGTAGCTACATGCAGAGCATTGTAGACATAGAAATTTGCAGAATACATATGGATCTGAATGTGGCAGACCCGTTGACTAAACTTCTCTCACAAGCAAAACATGATCACACCTTAGTACTCTTTGGATGTTAATCACATGGCGATGTGAACTAGATTATTGACTCTAGTAAACCCTTTGGGTATTGGTCACATAGCGATGTGAACTATGGGTGTTAATCACATGACGATGTGAACTATTGGTGTTAATCACATGGCGATGTTAACTAGATTATTGACTCTAGTGCAAGTGGGAGACTGAAAGAAATATGCCCTAGAGGCAATAATAAAGTTGTTATTTTATATTTCCTTATTCATGATAAAGGTTTATTATTCATGCTAGAATTGTATTGATCGAAAACTTAAATACATGTGTGGATACATAAACAAATACCGTGTCCCTAGTGAGCCTCTACTAGACTAGCTCGTTGATCAAAAGATGGTTAAGGTTTCCTAACCATAGGCATGAGTTGTCATTTGATAACGGGATCACATCATTAGGAGAATGATGTGATGGACAAGACCCATCCATTAGCTTAGCATACGATCGTTCAGTTTATTGCTACTGCTTTCTTAATGTCAAATACATGTTCCTTCGACCATGAGATCATGCAACTCCCGGATACCGGAGGAATGCCTTGTGTGCTATCAACGTCACAACATAACTGGGTGATTATAAAGATGCTCTACAGGTATCTCCAAAGGTATCTGTTGAGTTGGCATGGATCGAGGTTGGGATTTGTCACTCCGAGTACCGGAGAGATATCTCTGGGCCCTCTCGGTAATACACATCATAAGAAGCTTGCAAGCAAAGTGACTAAAGAGTTAGTTACGAGATGATGTATTACGGAACAAGTAAAGAGACTTGCCGGTAACAAGATTGAACTAGGTATGAAGATACCAATGATCGAATCTCGGGCAAGTAACATACCGACAGACAAAGGGAATTACGTATGTTGTCATAAGGTTCGACCGATAAAGATCTTCGTAGAATATGTAGGAGCCAATATGGGCATCCAGGTTCTGCTATTGGTTATTGACCGGAGAGGCGTCTTGGTCATGTCTACATAGTTCTCGAACCCGTAGGGTCCGCACGCTTAACGTTTGTTGACGATATAGTATTATATGAGTTATGTATGTTGGTGACCGAATGTTGTTCGGAGTTCCGGATGAGATCACAGACATGACGAGGAGCTCCGGATTAGTCCGGAGGTAAAGATTAATATATGGGATAATAGTGTTTGATCTCCGGAAGGGTCCCGGAATTCACCAGAAGGGGTTTCGAATGTTTCCCGAAATGTTTGGGTACGAGAACACTTTATTTGGGCCAAGGGGTAAAGCCCACAAGGTTTTTGGAAAGCGCAAAAGGAAGTTTTGCGGAGTCTAGGGGCCAAACACCAGGGTCCCTGGCGTCTGGGTCTAGACGCCGGGAACCCTGGCGTCTGGTCCTGGAGTCCGAGAAGGACTCTTGCCTTTTGGGTAAAACCAACTTTGAGGAGGCTTTTACTCCAAGATTCGACCCCAAGGCTCAACATATAAATAGAGGGGCAGGGCTAGCACCCAAGACACATCAAGAATCACCAAGCCGTGTGTTGGCAACCCTGTCCCCTCTAGTTTATCCTCCTTCTAGTTTCTGTAGTGCTTGGCGAAGCCCTGCGGAGATTGTTCTTCATCACCAACCGTCACCACGCCGTCGTGCTGCCGGAACTCATCTACTACTTTGCCCATCTTGCTGGATCAAGAAGGCGAGGACGTCATCGAGCTGAACGCGGAGGTGTCGTACGTTCGGTACTTGATCGGGACGGATCGTGAAGGTGTACGACTACATCAACCACGTTGATAAACGCTTCCGCTTAGCGATCTTCAAGGGTATGAAGATGCTCTCCCCCTCTCGTAGCTATACGTCTCCATGGATAGATCTTGCGTGTGCGTAGAAAAAAAATTATTTTCCATGCAACGTTTTCCAACAAACAATTCACTTTTATGAAAGTTAATTTTAAGGCCTGACATCTGCTCAAACGCTGAAAGTAATAATTCCATGTTTCGAGCCTTATCCAAGTCATGTTCCATAAAAAGAATTGTATCATCGGCATATTGTAGAATAGAGAGGCCACCATCCACAAGGTGGGGCACTACTCTTGCAATTTGACCGTTCTGCTTGGCACGATCAATCAGAATAGACAACATGTCAGCCACAATATTAAATAACATTGGAGACATGGAGTCACCCTGTCGTAGTTCTTTTTTCGTCTGAAAGTAATGGCCTATGTCATCATTGACTTTGACAGCCACACTACTTCCAGTAACAAAATTTTGGATGCACTGGGGCCATTTATCAGAGAATCCTTTCATTCTTAGGGCCTGTTGAAGGAACGACCATTTGACCTTATCATAGGCCTTTTCGAAGTCAATCTTGAACATTACTCCACTCATGTTTTTACGGTGCATCTCGTGAACTGTCTCATGTAGGATTACTACTCCATCGAGTATATTTCTACCTTGCATGAAAGCCGTTTGAGATGGCCGAACGACATGGTCAGTAACCGTGTTGAGCCTATTAGTAGCCACTTTGGTGAAAATCTTGAAGCTGACATTAAGGAGACATATGGGTCTATATTGCTGGATCCACTCAGCCTCCTTAATTTTTGGCAATAAAACGATCTCCCCAAAGTTAAGCCTGAATAGATCAAGTTGGCCAGCATGAAAACAATTGAACAACTCCAATAGGTCAGCCATCAGGGCCTGAAGCTTTGTTATGTTCCATTTGAAACACCGCCGCTCTCATCTCCTCCTCGGAGAAGGGTGCCGTGAGGATACCGTTCTCTTCTGCTGTGACTTGTGGAATATCCTCTGTTCGGGTCTCATCAAGGGTGAAGTTCCCTTCATCAGGTGACTTTTCGCTCTACCACACAAGAATATTATTGAGGTGGAGCACAGAGAATAGAGTGCACACATCTTAGTTATCTCAAATGGGATTTATGGCATAATCGACTAAAATGTCAGGGTCACTACAAACGCCAAAGATAAAAGTTATCCAACTCTTACAGGTCTTTGTCTAGAACCACCTAAGATGAAGTTTTTTTTTCTAAACGGCTTGGAAACTGTCTAAGATACCACGATATCAGTGACTCCAAAGGAGACCCCTCTCAAAACTGTCATATATGACATTGAGAAACCATCTCAGATAACCTTTTCAGTAGCAAATGAATCATCCTGAATAGTCATATTCTACTCGAAGAGTCATGAGGAATCAAAGCTCTAGAATCGACCTTGATGACTTGTTGAGTTTGTAGTCTCCTGGTGTTCTTATTTTTTGACTCCAAATCAATGTTTTAGGTAATGGATGAGAAACAATACTGAGCAACACCGGTAGAACTGATTACCGCTGGTAAGTGGAAATGTTGGCCTTTTGGGATGTGCTCACATTTTTGTAACATCTTATGAATTTGCATGGACCTTGTTCGAACATGAATTTTCAATCGGTATACTTGTTTATTGGGGGCACCGGTGACTGTTTACCAGAAAAAGCAGCATGTTACCATAACCCTGCTCTAGATACATCATACATGTGGAGTGCGAAGTTTAAGAATCCGGGATAGTCTAAAAAAACTCAGCTTTTTTCTAGAGACATATACTCCCTCCGTTCCTAAATATTTGTCTTTTTAGAGATTTCAAATGGACTACCACATACGGATGTATATAGACATAATTTAGAGTATAGATTCACTCATTTTGCTCCATATGTAGTCACTTGTTGAAATCTCTAGGAAAGCCAAATATTTAGGAACGGAGGGAGTACATGTTTTCTATGTATCTGTAAAGTTTCATTAAATAATATGATGATTTGTAGGCTACGTAAAAAAGAAAAAAAAAACTCAGCCCAAGTAGAACAAAAAATAAGCCCATGTTGATATATGTATTTCTCTTTTTGTGTACACCACATATGAAAATATTTTTGGTGCAATTTCGTAGGTGCGTGCGTGTGTGCACTGTCCCCACACACACACTACCGGCTACCACCACCACATATGAAAATAAGCACCTGTCAATATATATGTGCACACTATTTCCATACATTTCTTAGACGCGGAAATAAATTTTCAAAACAAAAGCTAGAGTTCCTGCCTCTTGCCGGCGCCGTCGTAGATCCTCCTTGTCTCCATTGGCCCTAGGGCCATGGGGGCGCGGTGGATCCTGGTAAGGGCCGGCAGGAGGGCTTCGTTTTTAATCGTTTCTTCTAGTTTTGTTAGGGTTTGTGTCCTGCTCAGGAAGGCGAGGCGGTGGTGGCTCTCTGAAGAGGGAATAAAGGTCTCCTCACCTAGCCCCTGTTTCGGCGGTGCATCTAGCATCGTTGATGGGTGTGTGGAGGTGTGTCTCTAGCTGATCTGTCTTTAGTGGATTTGCTCGGATCTCGTCATTGTTCGTCTACGTTCGTGTATCTTCGGTTTGAATCTTTCCGATCTACGTTATTCTTCATCGGCTGCGGTTGCTGTTCTGGTGCGCTGGTCCTATGGGGCCTTAGCACGACGACTTCCCGGCTATCTACTACAACAAGTTGTGCCCGACTCCGGCGAAGGAGGGGCGATGACGACGGTGCACCTCCGGCTCACTTCAGTGCTTGTAGTCGTCGCTAGGTGGTCTACGGATCTGGATGTAATTTTTATTTCTGATGTTTGTTGTACTGCTATAATTGGAGATGAATATATCAGAAGTTTTCCTAAAAATAAAATTGAAAAAAGAGAGTAAAGGGCTACCTCGAGCCTGGTACCCAAATGTCGTGTGGGCCATACAATAATTTAGATACCACTTCTAGAAGAAGCTTAGCTCGTCTGGATGCAGCCAGGAGCCCAGGACACTTATTCTTCTTTTGTCACATGTTGTAGGGTTTTGCTAGCTAGGAAATGTACTCCCTCCGTCCCATGATATAAGAGTGTTTTTGACACTATATTAAGAGCGTTTTTGACACTAGTGTTAGAGATATATTTGGCTTACATGTATTTGGTAGTCTAGGATTTGTAATCTGTCTCCTACCTTATCTCTAGGAGAGGCTTCTTTCCCTCCAAGTCTGTACTCCTATATATACTCGTCCGTGAGGCTCAATACAACATCCATCATATTCCACCAATCTTCTCTCTATTCCCTTCTAACATGGTATCAGCCGCAAGTTCCTACCTAGCCGCCGCACACTTTCGCACTGCACCGCCCGCGGGGAGGTCAATCTCCATGATCTCCGCTGATGACCCACAAGTATAGGGGATCAATCGTAGTCCTTTCGATAAGTAAGACTGTCAAACCCAACGAGGAGCAGAAGGAAATGACAAGCGGTTTTCAGCAAGGTATTTTCTGCAAGCACTGAAATTGTTGGTAACAGATAGTTTGGTAGCAAGATAATTTGTAACAAGTGACAAGTAGAAATAGTAGTAATATGTGCAGCAAGGTATCTCAATCCTTTTTGTAGCAAAGGACAGGCCGGAACAGTCTCTTATAATAGGTAAAGCGTTCTTGAGGACACACGGGAATTTCATCTAGTCACTTTCATCATGTTTGTTTAATTCGCATTCGCTACTTTTATAATTTGATATGTGGATGGACCGGTGCTTGGGTGCTGTTCTTACTTGAACAAGCCTCCCACTTATGATTAACCTCTCTCGCAAGCATCCGCAACTACGAAAGAAGAATTAAGATAAATCTAACCATAGCATTAAACATGTGGATCCAAATCAGCCCTTACGAAATAGCGCATAAATTAGAGTTTAAGCTCCTGTCACTCTAGCAACCCATCATCTAATTACTACTCCACAATGCATTCCGTTAGGCCCAAAGATGGTGAAGTGTCATGTAGTCGACGTTCACATAACACCACTAAGGGAATCACAACATACACATCATCAAAATATCGAAAGAATACCAATTCCACATGATTACTTATGACAAGACTTCTCCCATGGCCTCAAGAACAAAAATAACTACTCACAAATCATATTGATGTTCAAGATCAGAGGGGTATTGAATAGCATAATGGATCTGAACATATAATCTTCCACCAAATAAACCAACTAGCATCAACTACAAGATGTAATCAACACTACTAGCAACCCATAGGTACCAATCTGAGGTTTTGATACAAAGATTGAATACAAGAGATGAACTAGGGTTTGAGATGAGACGGTGCTGGTGAAGATGTTGATGAAGATTGATCCTCCCACGATGAGAGAGTTGTTGGTGATGACGATGCCTTTGATTTCCCCCTCCTGGAGGGAAGTGTCCCCGACGGAATCGCTCCTCCAGAGAGCAAAAGTGCTCATGCCCAAGTTCTGCCTCGAGACGGCGGCGCTCCATCCCAAAAGTCCTCTCCTTATTTTTTTTCTAGGGCAAATGGGCTTATATAACAGAAGATGGGCACCGGAGGCTGGCCAGGAGCCCCACAAGCACCAGGGCGTGCCCTGGGGGGTGGGTGCGCTCTGGTGCCTCGTGGGCACTTGGGTGGCCCCTCTGGTATTTCTTTGCTCCAATATTTTTTATTTATTCCAAAATAAATCTCCGTAAAATTTCAGCTCATTTGAGGAAATGTGCAGAATAGGTATCCCTGACATAGCTTTTTCAGGTCAGAATTCCAGCTGCCGGCAATCCCCCTCTTCATGTAAATCTTGCATATTAAGAGAGAAAAGGCATTAGAATTGCTCGACAAAGTGTTATATTGATTAAAAACACTATAAATAACAGTAGGAAATCATGATGCAAAATGGATGTATCAACTCCCCCAAGCTTAGACCTCGCTTATCCTCAAGCGAAAGCCGATATAGATAATCATGTCCACATGTTTAGAGAGAGAGATGTCGATAAAAACAAAATACGGACATAGTAGCATCATGATCATTATTATAACAGCAATATTCATTATCATAAAACTTCTCGTGAGCAAGTAACAATTCATCACAAAAATGAAGTGTAAGGCATAAACTTTCTTGAAAACTAACAAACTATGTTCTCAGTCAACAATGTAATTGCAATTCATCATATTTTCAGGAAGGGTCTCATGTCGAAGCTTTTTAGCAAGTCCACATACTCAACCATCATTTAGTCTTCTACGATTGCTAACACTCACAAAATATATATGGAGCAAAAAGTTTCAGCCACACACATAGAATGATAGGGGCTTATAATTTCGCCTCCCAACTAATTCACCTCAAGGGCGGTGTCAACAATAATAACTCATGATCACTCATATCCAACTGGATATATGTGCCTAGATCTTTCCCCACCACATGATGCTTACAAAAGAGAAAAATAAAAAGGAATAAAGGAGAACACTATTGACTCTTGCATAAAAAGTAAATACATAAAAGTAAAAGATATGCCCTTCACAGAGGGAAGCAGAGGTTGTCATGCGCCTTTTTTGTTTTTGGATGCAAAAGCTCTTAATGCAAAGGAACAACACCTTATATTGCCCTTGTGATAGCAACCTTTATTATACAGTATGTCGCTTTTATTTCTTTACCATCACAAGATCGTACAAAGCTTGTTTTCCCTTACACTAAAAGATCATACATATTTAAGAGCAATTTTTATTGCTCTATGCACCGATGACAACTTACTTGAAGGATCTTATTCAATCCATAGGTAGGTATAGTGGACTCTCATGACATGAAACTGGGTTTAAGGTTTTTGGATGCACAAGTAGTATCTCTACTTGGTGCGGATTTTTGGCTAGCAAAGATATTGGCAAGCACCACATGTTGGAGGATCTATGACAATATAACTTCTATGTGAATATAAGCAAACATAATTCATTACATTGTCTTCCTTGTCCAACATCAACAATTTGGCATAAAATAATTAATGGGGGCTCACAATCATAAAAGATGTCCAAGATAGTGTATTTGCATGTGAATCTTCTCTTCCCTTATTAATTCTTTCATGAATTGCATCATTGACCAATGCTATGTTTGTCAACTTTCAATAAATTTTACCACTTATACTTTTCCTTATGTAATGTCATTACTTTCTATAAGATTAGCATATGATCTTTTTCATTATTTTCATTGCTAGGATTGAAACATAAAAGTAAAGAAGCAAAAACTCAAACTACTCTTTATTATATAACTCTCAACTTGATTACATAGATAGATCACGAAACTAGCACTCGAAAATAGATCATACTAAACTTTTACTCAACTAAATCACGAAATAACTAAGGAACGAACTAAAAATAGGTAAAGATAATAAAAGTGATGGTGATACGATACCGGGGCACCTCCCCCAAGCTTGGCACAAGCCAAGGGGAGTGCCCATACCTGTGTACTCAAGTTTCTTTCTTCGGTGATGGTGGTGGTGATGAAGTGGTGAGCTTGTCCTTTAGCTTCCGCTTGAGAACACAATTTTCTTCCTTCAACTTGCTAATTTCTTGCTCAAGCTCCACTATCTTCTCACACAATGTGTTCTTCTTTTCCTGTAGAAGATGAAAAGGGATAAATTGGATCTTAGATTTGTTTACTGTGTTTGGAAGACTCGACTCCTTGAACTCGACATGCGTATCTCCCGGTTGAGGTAGAGGGGCATCATCTTCATCCGAGCTCGTGTCTTCAGTTCCCTTCGAATTGACATCTTGCTCCTCCTCTGTGAACCATCCATAGGGATCTATGTCCCCATAGATCCTTGGATTTGCAACATAGTGTGACACGAAGCTCTCTCCATCTAAGTCTTGGGATGACATACTTTCAGATCTGACAGAAAAATAGCTCAAAACAAGAACAGAGGATATTTCCGCGATGCGGTGGTCAAAACGTCTGGGGGTATATATAAAGAATTTTTATCTTGCAAAACAAGTATTCCGGAAGAAAACGGACTCGGGAAGGCTCACGAGGGGCCCATAAGCAACCAGGGCGCGCCCTGGTGCCTCATGGGCACCTGGGTGGCCCCCTCGGGTGTTTCTTATTTTTGTATTTTTTCTAATATTCCAAAACTGACAGAAAGTATTTTTATGGAATTTTTTGAGTCGGTTTACTTATCGTATCATGTACCTCTTCCTTTTCGGGGTTCTGGAGTGTTCTGGAAGGTCTCTTTTATGTATTACTCCGGTGTCATAGTTTGAATAATGTTAGTTTCAACATTAATAGGCGTACCTGAGATATAATGCTTAATTCTTTGTCCATTGACCACCTTTGGATTAGTGCCTTTGGCATTATTGATCTTAATAGCTCCAGAGCGATAAACTTCTTTGATGATATACGGTCCTTCCCGTTTGGAGAGAAGATTTCCTGCAAAAAATCTGAAACGAGAATTGTACAATAGAGCATACTCACCCACTTTGAATTCCCATTTTCGGATTCTTTTATCATACCATCTTTTAACTTTTTCTTTAAACAATTTGGCATTTTCATAAGCTTGGGTTCTCCATTCATCTAGCAAGCTAATATCAAATAACCTCTTTTCACCAGCAAGTTTGAAATCATAATTGAGTTCCTTAATTGCCCAATATGCCTTATGTTCTAAATCAAGAGGTAAATGACATGCTTTTCTATAGACCATTTTATATGGAGACATGCCCATAGGATTTTTATAAGCAGTTCTATAAGCCCATAATGCATCGTCAAGTTTCTTAGACCAATTCTTTCTAGATCTATTGACAGTCTTTTGAAAAATTAACTTTGTTTCTCTGTTGCTCAATTCAACTTGACCACTAGATTGAGGGTGATAGGGGGATGCAATTCTATGGTTGACATCATATTAGCAAGCAATTTACGAAAAGCACCATGAATAAAATGTGAACCACCATCAGTCATTAAATACCTAGGGACTCCAAACCTCAGGAAAATAACTTCTTTAAGCATTTTAATAGAAGTGTTATGATCAACACTACTAGTTGGAATAGCTTCTACCCACTTAGCAACATAATTTACAGCAACCAAAATATGTGTATACCCATTAGAGGAAGGAAAAGGTCCCATATAATCAAATCCCCAAACATAAAATGGTTCAATAATAAGTGAATAATTCATAGGCATTTCCTGACGTCTACCAATATTACCAATTCTTTGACAGTCATCACAAGATAAGATAAACTTACGAGCATCCTTGACAAGAGTAGGCCATTAAAAACCAGATTGTAACACCTTGTGTGTCGTTATATCTCCCGCATGGTGTCCTCCGTAAGCCTCGGAGTGACACTTCCGTAGGATTTGTTCCTGTTCATGCTCAGGTATACAACGTCTAATCATACCATCTACTCCTTCTTTATAAAGATGTGGGTCATCCCAGAAGTAATGTCTTAAATCAAAGAAGAATTTTCTTTTGTTGGTATGTAAAACTAGATGGTATAAATTTAGCAACAATATAATTAGCATAGTCTGCATACCACAGACTGTTATGAGAAGCATTTAAGACAGCTAGTTGCTCATCGGGGAAACTATCATCAATAGGTAGTGGGTCATCAAGAACATTTTCCAACCTAGACAGGTTATCGGCTACGGGATTCTCAGCTCCCTTCCTATCAGTAATATGCAAGTCAAATTCTTGTAGTAGTAGAACCCACCTAATGAGTCTAGGTTTAGCATCTTTCTTTTCCATGAGGTATTTAATAGCAGCATGGTCGGTGTGAACAATTACTTTAGAATGTAAGATCTGAATTTATGACAAGCAAACACAACTGCTAGAAATTCTTTTTCAGTAGTAGCATAATTTTTTTGAGCACTGTCTAGAGTTTTGCTAGCATAATGGATAACATTTAATTTCTTATCAACTCCTTGTCCTAGAACAGCGCCAACAACATAATCACTAGCATCACACATAATTTCAAAAGACAGGTTCCAATCAAGTGGTTGAACAATATGTGCAGAGGTTAAGGCTTTCTTAAGTGTTTCAAAGGCTTCTACACAATCATCATCAAAAACAAATGGAACATCTTTTTGCAAGAGATTAGTAAGAGGCCTAGAAATTTTAGAGAAGTCTTTAATGAACCTCCTATAGAAACCAACATGACCAAGGAAACTTCTTATACCTTTAATATCTTTATGACATGGCATTTTCTCAATTGCATCAACTTTAGCTTTATCCACTTCAATGCCTTATTCAGAAATTTTATGCCCCAAGACAATACCTTCATTCACCATAAAGTGGCACTTCTCCCAATTTAAGACAAGATTAGTTTGTTCACATCTCTGCGAAACTCGATCAAGGTTGCTTAAGAAATCATCAAAAGAAGTTCCGTAAACGGAAAAATCATCCATGAAAACCTCAACAATCTTTTCACAAAAGTCAGAGAATATAGCAGTCATACATCTTTGAAAGGTAACAGGTGTATTGCGTAAACCAAAAGGCATACGTCTATAAGTATAAGTTCCAAAAGGACAAGTAAAGGTGGTTTTCTCTTTGTCTGATTGTGATACAGGTATTTAAGAGAAACCAGAATATCCATCAAGAAAGCAAAAGTGTGTATGCTTAGACAATCTTCCTAACATTTTATCAATAAAAGGTAAGGGTAAAGATCTTTTCTAGTATCTTTGTTTAATTTTCTAAAATCAATTACCATCCTATAACCAGTTACAATTCTTTGTGGAATTAGTTCATTTTTATCATTAGGGACAACGGTAATACCTCTTTTCTTAGGGACACAATGAACGGGGCTTACCCATCTACTATCAGCTACAGGATAGATTATACCTTTCTTTAATATTTTAGTTCTTACCACCTCCTTCATCTTAGGATTTAATCATCGTTGATGATCGACAACTGGTTTAGCATCAGGCTCCGTATTAATTTTATGCTCACATAGAGTGGGACTAATGCCCCTAAGATCATCAAGAGTATATCCAATAGCAGCACGGTGCTTCCTTTAGTTTTTAATAGTCTCTTCTCTTCATGCTCTAAAAGGTTAGCACTAGTCATAACAGGATATATCTTTTTTTCATCAAGATAAGCATATTTCAATGTATCAGGCAATTGTTTTAGTTCGAACATAGGATCGCCTTTAGGTGGAGGAGGACCTCAACAGGCAGATTGTGTTTAAGAATAGGTGGCTGATCAAAGAACATCTTATCTATTTCATTTCTTTCATTCATTTGCATATCATTTTCATGGTCTAGCAAATATTATTCTAACGGATCAGTAGGAGGTACAGCAATAGAAGCAAGACCAATAATTTCATCTTTACTAGACGATTCTTCATCATGAGATTGTCTGCGAAACTTAGAGAAATTAAACTCATGAGATATATCACCAAAGTTAACACTGACAGTTTCTTTAGCGCAATCAATCTTAGCATTAACAGTGTTCAAGAAATGTCTACCAAATATTATGGGGCAAAAATCATCTTGTGGAGAACCAAGAACTAGGAAATCAGTAGGGTCTTTTATTTTTTCACACAGGACTTCAACATCTCTAACAATACCAAGCGGTGAAATAGTATCTCTATTCGCAAGATTAATAGTAACATCAATATCTTCTATCTCAGCAGGTGCAATATCATTCATAATTTCTTGATATAAGGTAAACGGGATAGCATTCACACTAGCACCCAAATCACATAAACCATGATAACAATGATCTCCTATCTTAACTGAAACAACAGCCATGCCAACAACAGGTTTATTCTTATCTTTAGTATCGGGCTTAGCAATTCTAGCAACTTCACCACAAAAGTAGATAACATGCCCATCTATATTATCGACTAAGAGATCTTTAACCATAGCAATATTAGGTTCAAATTTAATTTGTTCAGAGGGTCTAGGTGCTCTAATATTACTTTTATTAACCACGGTTGAAACCTTAGCATGTTCCTTTATCCTAACAGGGAAAGATGGTTTCTCAATATAAGCAGTAGGAACAACTGGATCAACATTGTAAATAATAGTTTCATGTTTAACTATAACGGACTCCTCAATCTTTTCTTTAACAGGGGGATGATATTTAAACCACTTCTACTTAGGGAGATCAACATGAGTAGCAAATGATTCACAAAAAGAGGCTACTATCTCAGAGTCAAGTCCATATTTAGTGCTAAACTTATGAAAAGCATCGGTATCCATAAAAGATTTAACACAATCGAACTCAAGCATTATACCTGACTCATTACCTTTGTCGAGTTCCCAATATTCAGAGTTGCGTTTAATTCTTTACAAAATATCCCATCTAAATTCAATAGTTCTCTTCATAAAGGAGCCAGTCGAAGAAGAATCGAGCATGGCTTGATCATCATGAGAAAGCCGAGCATAAAAATTCTGTAAGATAATTTCTTTTGGGAGATCATGATTGGGGCATGTATACATCATGTACTTAAGCCTCCCCCAAGGTTGAGCGATGCTTTCTCCTTCACGAGGCCAAAAATTATATATATAATTCCGATCACGATGAACCAGATGCATAGGATAAAACTTTTGATGAAATTCCAATTTCAATCGATTCCAATCCCACGTTCCAATATCATCACATATCCTATACCATGTCAATGCATTTCCCTTCAAAGATCAAGGGAAAGCCATCTTCTTAACTTCATCTCCAGGTAAACCTGCAAGCTTAAATAACCTACAAAGTTCATCCACATAAATTAGGTGCATATCAGGATGTAATGTTCCATCTCCTGCATAAGGATTAGCTAGCAGTTTCTCTATCATACCCAAAGGAATCTCATAATAAATATTTTCAGTAGGTGCAGTAGGTTGAGGAGAAACTCTTTGTTCTTCCAGTCGAGGTGAAGATACCCCGAACAAACCCCTCAAAGGATTGTTTTCCATAGTAACAAGTAATAGTAAATTTCAGCACGTAATATAAATGTTTCCTTGCCAAATTCCACTTACCAAAGGTGCTTCACTCCCCGGCAACGGCGCCAAAAAAGAGCCTTGATGACCCACAGGTATAGGGGATCAATCGTAGTCCTTTCGATAAGTAAGAGTGTTGAACCCAACGAGGAGCAGAAGGAAATGACAAGCGGTTTTCAGCAAGGTATTTTCTGCAAGCACTGAAATTGTCGATAACAGATAGTTTGGTAGCAAGATAATTTTTAACAAGTGACAAGCAGCAATAGTAGTAATAGGTGTAGCAAGGTAGCCCAATCCTTTTTGTAGCAAAGGACAGGCTGGAACAGTCTCTTATAATAGGTAAAACGTTCTTGAGGACACACGGGAATTTCATCTAGTCACTTTCATCATGTTTGTTTGATTCGCGTTCGCTACTTTGATAATTTGATATGTGGGTGGACCGGTTCTTAGGTGTTGTTCTTACTTGAACAAGCCTCCCACTTATGATTAACCCCTCTCGCAAGCATCCGCAACTACGAAAGTAGAATTAAGATAAATCTAACCATAGCATTGAACATGTGGATCCAAATCAGCCCCTTACGGAATAGCGCATAAACTAGGGTTTAAGCTTCTGTCACTCTAGCAACCCATCATCCAATAACTACTCCACAGTGCATTCCGTTAGGCCAAAAGATGGCGAAGTGCCATGTAATCGATGTTCACATAACACCACTAAGGGAATCACAACATACACATCATCGAAATATCGAACGAATACCAAATTCACATGATTACTTATGAGAAGACCTCTCCCATGGCCTCAAGAACAAAATAAACTACTCCCAAATCATATTCATGTTCAAGATCAGAAGGGTATTGAATAGCATAATGGATCTGAACATATAATCTTCCACCAAATAAACCAACTAGCATCAACTACAAGATGTAATCAACACTACTAGCAACCCACAGGTACCAATCTGAGGTTTTGATACAAAGATTGAATACAAGAGATGAACTAGGGTTTGAGATGAGATGGTGCTGGTGAAGATGTTGATGAAGATTGATCCTCCCACAATGAGAGGGTTATTGGTGATGACGATGGCTTCGATTTCCCCCTCCCGGAGGGAAGTGTCCCCGGCGGAATCGCTCCGTCGGAGAGCAAAAGTGCTCCTGCCCAAGTTCCGCCTCGAGACGGCAGTGCTCCGTCCCGAAAGTCCTCTCCTTATTTTCTCTAGGCCAAATGGACTTATATACCAGAAGATGGGCACTGCAAGCTGGACAGGGGCCCCACAAGCCACCAGGGCGCGCCATAGGGGGTGGGTGCACTCTGGTGCCTTGTGGGCACCTGGCTGGCCCCCTCTGGTATTTCTTTGCTCCAATATTTTTTATTTATTCCAAAAGAAATCTCCGTGAAATTTCAGCTCATTTGGAGATGTGCAGAATAGGTATCCCTGACATAGCTTTTTCAAGTCCAAAATTCCAGTTGCCTGCAATCCCCCTCTTCATGTAAATCTTGCATATTAAGAGAGAAAGGCATTAGAATTGCTCGAAAAAGTGTTATATTGATTAAAAATACTATAAATAACAGTAGGAAGTCATGATGCAAAATGGACATATCATCCGCCAGGGGCCGCGCGACCGTAGCAGAGTTCGTCCACCGATCTGTGATCGACTGCCCTGGTGAGTTTTTCCTATCTCTCGATCAGTTTTCTCTTTGCCGGATGCTTGGCCGGTATTTTCTTTTTTGGTTCACTGATCATATGATCGGATTGCATCGCCCACCGCCGCCGTTGACCCCCACGCGCCTCTAATCCGAAATCAGCGCGACCCCTCGGCTTCCACTCTGACCCGGCAGCCTCGCGCGACATGCCGGCCTGTCACGGCCATCGTCCATGTTCTGCTGCCCGTCGGTCTATGTCGGTCGTCGCTGCCTCTACTCCAACATCGGTGCGACCACCCGGCCTCTTCTCTGGCCCGGCGGCCTCGCGCGACGTGGCAGCCTTCATGGCCATCGGTCGCGCGTCTGCCCACTGGTCGCTTTGCGCCGTCGTCACCGCCCTGCTCCGAACGGACTCTTGCATCACCTACCGTCTCCGCTGCCATCGTATGGCTATCTCACGCACGGCTCTGCATTCGCCGCCCGGGCCTGGCCACTCGAGCATCGGTGCCACGTTGGTCGCTCGGGCTTAACTACTTGGGCGCCGGCACTGCGTTGACTACTCAGGCGTCGGGCACTAGCCGCTCGGCCGCACGTCGTCGCCTAGGTCTGCTCGACCACCTCGCTTCACCGTCCGCACCGATGTCATCATCACCGAGCAGTGTCGCCAACCTCGTGTGCGGTCAGATTGATCACCCGCCCACCCACAATCCGCTTCATCCGCGACGCGCCACCGACTTGATCAGTCGGTTGAACGCACCCCTGCAGGTCTCGTGAAGGTTGTCCCCGAGTACGGTGCGCACCTCCACCGATCAAGCAATGGGTTGCCGTTGCGTTGCCCCGTCGGGCCGCAGCGTCACCGCCCCGTGGTTCTTCCCACGGCTACACCGACTCGCACGCTACCTCTGAAGGAAATATGCCCTAGAGGCAATAATAAAGTTGTTATTTTATATTTCCTTATTTCATGATAAAGGTTTATTATTCATGCTAGAATTGTATTGATCGGAAACTTAAATACATGTATGAATACATAAACAAATACCGTGTCCCTAGTAAGCCTCTACTAGACAAGCTCGTTGATCAAAGATGGTTAAGGTTTCCTAGCCATAGACATGTGTTGTCATTTGATAACAGGATCACATCATTAGGAGAATGATGTGATGGACAAGACCCATTTGTTAGCTTAGCATAATGATCGTTCAGTTTATTGCTATTGCTTTCTTCATGTCAAATACATATTCCTTCGACTATGAGATTATGCAACTCCTGGATACCGGAGGAATACCTTGTGTGCTATCAAACATCACAACGTAACTGGGTGATCATAAAGATGCTCTACAGGTATCTCTGAAGGTGTTTGTTGAGTTGGCATAGATCGAGATTAGGATTTGTCACTCCGAGTATCGGAGAGGTATCTCTGGGCCCTCTCGGTAATACACATCATAAGCTTGCAAGCAAATGACTAAGGAGTTGGTCATGAGGTGATTTATTATGGAACGAGTAAGGAGACTTGCCGGTAACGAGATTGAACTAGGTATCAAGATACCGACGATCGAATCTCGGGCAAGTAACATACCGATGGACAAAGGGAATTACGTATGTTGTCATAACGGTTCGACCGATAAATATCTTCGTAAAATATGTATGAGCCAATATGGGCATCCAGGTTCCGCTATTGGTTATTGACCGGAGAGGTGTCTCGGTCATGTCTACATAGTTCTCGAACCCGTAGGGTCCGCACGCTTAACGTTCGTTGACGATATAGTGTTATATGATTTGGTGACCGAATGTTGTTCGGAGTCCCGGATGAGATCATGTACATGACGAGGAGTCTCAAAATGGTCGATAGGTAAAGATTGATATATAGGATGATGGTATTCGGACACCGGAAGAGTTTCGGAGTGCACCTGGTAGTCATCGGGTCACCGGAAGGGGTTCCGGACACCCCCGGTAAGTGTATGGGCCTAATGGGCCAAAGGGGGGACAGACCAGCCCCTGGTGCGCCCCTTCTTTGGACAACAGGCCCTAAGGGAAGGAAAGGAGGGAGGGCTAGCCCCTCCTGCCTTTCCCTCTCATGGGAGAAAGGAAAGGGGGGGGCGCCACCCTCCAGTGCCTTTCCCCCGCACCTATATAAGGCAGGGGGCGCGGCTTGGGAGGGACTCCAAGTAGGATTCCTCCTACTTGGGCATCTCCTTTGGCTGCTCCTCCCTCCCTCCCACTTATATATATGTGGGAGGGGGGCGCCTAGCAATGACACAACATTGTCTTAGCCGTGTGCGG
Organism: Thinopyrum elongatum; assembly: GCA_011799875.1. Classification (NCBI taxonomy): domain Eukaryota; kingdom Viridiplantae; phylum Streptophyta; class Magnoliopsida; order Poales; family Poaceae; genus Thinopyrum; species Thinopyrum elongatum. The sequence continues at coordinate 508,878,626 of CM022303.1, forward strand.
TGCCCCGGTCCACCGTTTACTCCCTCGGTCATATTTTCGTAGTGCTTAGGTGAATCCCTGCGGAGATCACATCACCATCACCGTCACCATGCCGTCGTGCTGCCGGAACTCATCCACTACCTCACCGTCTTGCTGGATCAAGAAGGCAGAGGACGTCACCGAGCTGAACGTGTGTAGAACGCAGAGGTGACGTGCGTTCGGTACTAGATCGGTTGGAGCACGAAGAAAGTTCGACTACATCAACCGCGTTGTGAAACGCTTCCGCTTACGGTCTACGAGGGTACGTAGACACACTATCCCCCTCGTTGCTATGCATCTCCATGGATAGATCATTGCGTGTGCGTAGAAAATTTTTGTTTTTCATGCAACGTTTCCCAACAGTAGCATCAAGAGCCAGGTCTATGCGTAGATGATATGCACGAGTAGAACACAATGAAGTTGTGGCCGTGATGTTCATACTGCTTACCACCAATGTCTTATTTTGATTCGGCAGCATTGTGGGATGAAGCGGCCCGGACCAACCTTACATGTCCACGTACATGAGACCGGTTCCACCGACTGACATGCAACTAGTTTTGCATAAAGGTGGCTGGCGCGTGTCTGTTTCTCCTACTTTAATTGAATCGAATTTGACTGCGGCCGGTCCTTGAAGAAGGTTAAAAAAGCAAACTTGATAATTCACCATTGTGATTTTTGCTGTAGGTAAGAACGGTTCTTGCTAGAAGCCCGTAGCAGCCACATAAAACTTGCAACAACAAAGTAGAGGACGTCTAACTTGTTTTTGTAGGGCATGTTGTGATGTGATATGGTCAAGACATGATGTGATACACAATATTGTATGAGATGATCATGTTTTGTAAGTTATCGGCAACCGGCAAGAGCCTTATGGTTGTCTCTTTATTGTATGAAATGCAATCACCATGTAATTGCTTTACTTTATCACTATGCGTTAGCAATAGTTGTAGAAGCAATAGTTGGCGAGACGACCACGACGCAACGATGGAGACCAAGGTGTCGAGCCGGTGACGATGGAGATCATGACGATGCTTTGGAGATGGAGATCAAAAGCACAAGATGATGATGGCCATATCATATCACATATTTTGATTGCATGTGATGTTTATCCTTTATGCATCTTATTTTGCTTAGAACGGTGGTAGCATTATAAGATGATCCCTTCACTAAATTTCAAGATATAAGTGTTCTCCCCGAGTATGCACCGTTGCGAAAGTTCGTCGTTTCGAGACACCACGTGATGATCGGGTGTGATAGACTCTACGTTCACATACAACGGGTGTAAGATAGTTTTGCACATGCAGAATACTTGGGTTAAACTTGACGAGCCTAGCATGCACAGGCATGGTCTTGGAACACTGGAGATCGAAAGGTCGAACATGAGTCATATAGTAGATATGATCAACATAGACATGTTCACCATTGATGACTACCCCATCTCACGTGATGATCGGACATGGGTTAGTAGATTTGGATCATGTATCACTTAGATAACTTGAGGGATGTTAATTTAAGTGGGAGTTCATTAGTAATTTGATTAATTGAACTTAAATTTATCATGAACTTATTCTTAATAGTTTTTGCATATCTATGTTGTAGATCAATAGCTCGCAACATAGCTCCTCTATTTTTGATATGTTCCTAGAGAAAACTAAGTTGAAAGATGATAGTTGCAATGATGCGGACTGGGTCCGTGATCTGAGGATTATCCTCATTGCTGCACAGAAGAATTATGTCCTTGATGCACCGCTAGGTGACAGACCTATTGCAGGAGCAGATGCAAACGTTATGAACGTTTGGCAAAGCTCGATATGATGACTACTTGATAGTTTAGTGTGCCATGCTTTATGGCTTAGAACCGGGACTTCAAAAACGTTTTGAACGCCACGGAGCATATGAGATGTTCCAAGAGCTGAAATTGGTATTTCAGAATCATGCCCGTGTCGAGGGGTATGAGACCTCTGACAAGTACTTTGCCTACAAGATGGAGGAGAATAACTCAGCCAGTGAGCATGTGCTCAGAATGTCTGAGTACTACAATCACTTGAATCAAGTGGGAGTTAATCTTCCAGATAAGATAGTGATTGATAGAGTTCTCTAGTCACTATCACCAAGCTACTAGAACTTCGTGATGAACTATAATATGCAAGGGATGACGAAAACGATTCCCGAGCTCTTCGTAATGCTGAAATCGACGAAGGTAGAAATCAAGAAAGAACATCAAATGCTGCTGGTTATCAAGACCACTAGTTTCAAGAAAAGGGCAAGGGAAAGAAAGGGAACTTCAAGAAGAATGACAAGCAAGTTGCCACTCCCGTGAAGAAGCCCAAAGCTGGACCTAAGCCTGAAACTGAGTGCTTATACTGCAAAGGGAATGGTCACTAGAAGCGGAACTGCCCCAAATACTTGGCGGATAAGAAGGATGGCAAAGTGGACAAAGGTATATTTGATATACATGTTATTGATGTGTACTTTACTAATATTCATAGTAGCCCCTGGGTATTTGATACCGGTTCAGTTGCTAAGATTAGTAACTCGAAACAGGAGTTGCAGAATGAACAGAGACTAGTTAAAGGCGAGGTGATGATGTGTGTTGGAAGTGATTCCAAGGTTAATACGATCACCATCGCACACTCCTTCTACCTTCGGGATTAGTGTTGAACCTAAATAAATGTTATTTGGTGTTTGCGTTGAGCATGAATATGATTGGATCATGTTTATTGCAATACGGTTATTCATTTAAGTCAGAGAATAATTGTTGTTCTGTTTACATGAATAAAACCTTCTATGGTCATACACCCAATGTGAATGGCTTATTGAATCTCGATCGTATTAATACACATATTCATAATATTGATGCCAAAAGATGCAAAGTTAATAATGATAGTGCAACATACTTGTGGCACTGCCGTTTAGGTCATATTGGTGTAAAGCGCATGAAAAAACTCCATGCAGATGGACTTTTGGAATCACTTGATTATGAATCATTTGATACTTGCGAACCATGCCTCATGGGCAAGATGACTAAAACTCCGTTCTCCGGAACAATGGAGCGAGCTAATGACTTATTGGAAATAATACATACCAATGTATGCGGACCGATGAGTGTTGAAGCACGCGGCGGGTATCGTTATTTTCTAACCTTTACAGATGATTTGAGTAGATATGGGTATATCTACTTAATGAAACACAAGTCTGAAACATTTGAAAAGTTCAAAGAATTTCAGAGTGAAGTAGAGAATCATCGTAACAAGAAAATTAAGTTTCTACGATCTGATCGTGAAGGTGAATATTTGAGTTACGAGTTTGGCCTTCATTTAAAAACAATGTGGGATTGTTTCACAACTCACGCCACCTGGAACACCACAGCGTAATGGTGTGTCCGAACGTCGTAACCGTACTTTGTTGGATATGGTGCGTTCTATGATGTCTCTTACCGATTTACCACTATCGTTTTGGGGTTTTGCATTAGAGACAGCCACATTCACGTTAAATAGGGCACCGTCTAAATCCATTGAGACGACACCGTATGAACTATGGTTTGGCAAGAAACCTAAGCTGTCGTTCCTTAAAGTTTGGGGATGTGATGCTTATGTCAAAAGGCTTCAGCCAGATAAGCTCGAACCCAAATCAGAGAAGTGCGTCTTCATAGGATACCCAAAAGAAACTATTGGGTACACCTTCTACCACAGATTCGAAGGCAAGATCTTTGTTGCTAAGAAGGGGTCCTTTCTAGAGAAGGAGTTTCTCTCGAAAGAAGTGAGTGGGAGGAAAGTAGAACTTGATGAGGTAATTGTACCTTCTCTCGAATTGGAAAGTAGCTCATCACAAGAAACCGTTCCCGTGATGCCTACACCAACTAGAGAGGAAGCTAATGATGATGATCATGAAACTTCAGATCAAGTTACTACTGAACTTCGTAGGTCAACCAGAGCACGATCCGCACCAAAGTGGTACGGTAATCATGTTCTAGAAGTCATGTTACTAGACCAAGGCGAACCTACGAACTATGAAGAAGCTATGATGAGCCCAGATTCTGACAGATGGCTTGAGGCCATGAAATCTGAGATAGGATCCATGTATGAGAACAAAGTGTGGACTTTGGTGGATTTGCCCAATGATCGGCAAGCCATAGAGAATAAATGGATCTTCAAGAAGAAGACTGACACTGATGGTAATGTTACTATCTACAAAGCTCGACTTGTCGCAAAAGGTTTTCGACAAGTTCAAGGGGTTGACTACGATGAGACTTTCTCACCCGTAACGATGCTTAAGTCTGTCCGAATCATGTTAGCAATTGCCGCATTTTATGATTATGAAATCTGGCAAATGGACGTCAAAAACTGCATTCCTTAATGGATATCTTAAAGAAGAGTTGTATATGATGCAACCAGAAGGTTTTGTCGATCCTAAAGGTGCTGACAAAGTGAGCAAGCTCCAGCGATCCATCTATGGACTGGTGCAAGCATCTCGGAGTTGGAATATACGCTTTGATAAGGTGATTAAAGCATATGGTTTTATATAGACTTACGGTGAAGCCTGTATTTACAATAAAGTGAGTGGGAGCTCTGTAACATTTCTGATATTATATGTGGATGACATATTATTGATTGGAAATGATATAGAATTTCTGGATAGCATAGAAGGATACTTGAATAAGATTTTTTCAATGAAAGACCTCGGTGAAGCTGCTTATATATTGGGCATCAAGATCTATAGAGATAGATCAAGACGCTTAATAAGACTTTCACAAAGCACATACCTTGACAAGATTTTGAAGAAGTTCAAAATGGATCAGTCAAAGAAAGAGTTATTGCCTATGTTACAAGGTGTGAAGTTGAGTAAGACTCAAAACCCGACCACGGCAGAAGATAGAGAGAGAATGAAAGTCATTCCCTATGCCTCAGCCATAGGTTCTATAAAATATGCCATGTTGTGTACCAGACCTATTGTGTACCTTGCCATGAGTTTGGCAAGGGGTACAATAGTGATCCAAAAGTAGATCACTGAACAGCGGTCAAAAATATCCTTAGTTACCTAAGAGGACTAAGGGAATATTTCTCGGTTATGGAAGTGATAAAGAGTTCATCGTAAAAGGTTACGTCGATGCAAGCTTTAACACTGATCGAGATGACTCTGAGTCTCAATCTGGATATGTATTGAAAGTGGGAGCAATTAGCTAGAGTAGCTCCATGCAGAGCATTGTAGACATAAAAATTTGCAAAATACATACGGATCTGAATTTGGCAGACCCATTGACTAAACTTCTCTCACAAGCAAAACATGATCACACCTTAGTACTCTATGGGTGTTAATCACATGGCGATGTGAACTAGATTATTGACTCTAGTAAACTCTTTGAGTGTTGGCCACATGGCGATGTGAACTATGGGTGTTAATCACATGGCGATGTGAACTAGATTATTGACTCTAGTAAACTCTTTGGGTGTTAATCACATGGCGATGTGAACTAGATTATTGACTCAAGTGCAAGTGGGAGACTGAAGGAAATATGCCCTAGAGGCAATAAAAAGTTGTTATTTTATATTTCCTTATTTCATGATAAAGGTTTATTATTCATGCTAGAATTGTATTGATCAGAAAATTAAATACATGTGTGAATACATAAACAAATACCATGTCCCTAGTAAGCCTCTACTAGACTAGCTCGCTGATCAAAGATGGTTAAGGTTTCCTAGCCATAGACATGTGTTGTCATTTGATAACGGGGTCACATCATTAGGAGAATGATGTGATGGACAAGACCCATCCGTTAGCTTAGCATAATGATCGTTAATTTTATTGATATTGCTTTCTTCAAGTCAAATACATATTCCTTCGACTATGAGATTATGCAACTCCCGGATACCGGAGGAATACCTTGTGTGCTATCAAACGTCACAACGTAACTGGGTGACCATAAATATGCTCTACAGGTATCTCCGAAGGTGTTTGTTGAGTTGGCATAGATCGAGATTAGGATTTGTCAATCCGAGTATCGGAGAGGTATCTCTGGGCCCTCTCGGTAATACACATCATAAGCTTGCAAGAAAATGACTAAGGAGTTGGTCACGAGGTGATGTATTACAGAACGAGTAAAGAGACTTGCCGGTAATGAGATTGAACTAGGTATGAAGATACCGACTATCGAATCTCGGGCAAGTAACATACCGATGGACAAAGGGAATTACGTATGTTGTCATAACGGTTCGACCGATAAAGATCTTCGTAGAATATGTAGGAGCCAATATGGGCATTCAGGTTCCGCTATTGGTTATTGACCGGAGAGGTGTCTCGGTCATGTCTACATAGTTCTCGAACCCGTAGGGTCCGCACGCTTAACGTTCGTTGACGATATAGTGTTATATGATTTGGTGACCGAATGTTGTTCGGAGTCCCGGATGAGATCACGGACATGACGAGGAGTCTCGAAATGGTTGAGAGGTAAAGATTGATATATAGGACAATGGTATTCGGACACCGGAAGAGTTTCGGAGTGCACCGGGTAGTCATCGGGTCACCGGAAGGGGTTCCGGACACCCCCGGTAAGTGTATGGGCCTAATGGGCCAAAGGGGGGACAGACCAGCCCCTGGTGCGCCCCTTCTTTGGACAGCAGGCCCTAAGGGAAGGAAAGGAGGGAGGGCTAGCCCCTTCTGCCTTTCCCTCTCATGGGAGAAAGGAAAGGGGGGGCTCCACCCTCCCCTGCCTTTCCCCCGCACCTATATAAGGCAGGGGGGCGCGGCTTGGGAGGGACTCCAAGTAGGATTCCTCCTACTTGGGCACCTCCTTTGGCTGCTCCTCCCTCCCTCCCACCTATATATATATGTGGGAGGGGGCGCCTAGCAATGACACAACATTGTCTTAGCCGTGTGCGGCGCCCCCGTCCACCGTTTACTCCCTCGGTCATATTTTCGTAATGCTTAGGTGAAGCCCTGCGGAGATCACATTACCATCACCATCACCACGCCGTCGTGCTGCCGGAACTCATCCACTACCTCGCCATCTTGCTGGATCAAGAAGGCGGAGGACGTCACCGAGCTGAACATGTGCAGAACGCGGAGGTGACGTGCGTTCGGTACTAGGTCGGTTGGAGCACGAAGAAAGTTCAACTACATCAACCGCGTTGTGAAACGCTTCCGCTTATGGTCTACGAGGGTACGTAGACACACTCTCCCCCTCGTTGCTATGCATCTCCATGGATAGATCATTGCGTGTGCGTAGAAATTTTTTGTTTTTCATGCAACGTTTCCCAACAACCTCTGCGTCGCCCCTTTGGGTTGTAGCACCGCGGCACGAGGTCCCCGCCGCCACCCAAGGTCGTTCCCGTGGCTGCACCGACCCGCGCACCGCCGCTGCGCTGCCCCTTCGGGTCGTAGCGTCGCGGCACGCTGTCCACGATGTTGATGACCCACAAGTATAGGGGATCAATCATAGTCCTTTCGATAAGTAAGAGTGTCGAACCCAACGAGGAGAAGAAGGAAATGACAAGCGGTTTTCAGCAAGGTATTTTCTGCATGCACTAAAATTATCGGTAACAAGTAGTTTGATAGCAAGGTAATTTGTAACGAGCAATAAGTAGTAACGGTAACAAAGGTGCAGCAAGGTAGCCCAATCCTTTTTGTAGCAAAGGACAGGCCGGAATGGTCTCTTATAACAAGCAAAGTGTTCTTGAGGACACACGGGAATTTCATCTAGTCACTTTCATCATGTTTGTTTGATTCGCATTCGTTACTTTGATAATTTGATATGTGGGTGGACCGGTTCTTGGGTGTTGTTCTTACTTGAACAAGCCTCCCACTTATGATTACCCCCTCTCGCAAGCATCCGCAACTAGAAAGAATAATTAAGATAAATCTAACCATAGCATGAAACATATGGATCCAAATCAGCCCCTTACGGAATAGCGCATAAACTAGGGTTTAAGCTTCTGTCACTCTAGCAACCCATCATCTAATAACTACTCCACAATGCCTTCCCTTAGGCCCAGAGATGGTGAAGTGGCATGTAGTCGACGTTCGCATGACACCACTAAAGGAAGCAACAACATACATATCATCAAAATATCGAACGAATACCAAATTCACATGATTACTTATGACAAGACTTCTCACATGTCCTCAAGAACAAAAGTAACTACTCATAAATCATATTCATGCTCAAGATCAGAGGGGTATTGAATAGTATCAAGGATCTGAACATATGATCTTCCACCAAATAAACCAACTAGCATCAACTACAAGATGTAATCAACACTACTAGCAACCCACAGGTACCAATCTGAGGTTCTGAGACAAAGATTGAAAACAAGAGATGAACTACGGTTTGAGATGAGATAGTATTGGTGAAGATGTTGATGAAGATTGGTCCTCCCATGATGAGAGGATCATTGGTGATGACGATGGCTTCGATTTCCCCCTCCCGGAGGGAAGTTTCCCCGGTGAAATCTCTCCGCCGGAGAGCAAAAGTGCTCCTCCCCAGGTTCCGCTTCGAGACGGCGGCACTTCGTCCCGAAACCTTCCTTCTGATTTTTTCTAGGTCAAATGGCACCATATAGAAGATTGGCCCTGGAGGCCTGGCAGGGGCGCCACAAGCTCGAGGGCGTGCCCAGGGGGTAGGGCACGCCCCCCAGGCTTACGGCCTCCTGGTGGGTCCCCCTCTGGTATTTCTTTCGCCAATAATTTTAGTATATTCCAAAATAATTCTCCGTCAATTTTCAGCTCATTTGGAGTTGTTCAGAAAAAGTGCCTCCGATATAGCTCTTTCTGGTCTAGAATTCCAGCTGCCGGCAATCTCCCTCTTCATGTGAAACTTGCAAAATAAGAGAGAAAAGGCATAAGAATTGTATTATAAAGTGAAATAACAGTCCAAAATGCAATAAATATCTACATGAAAACATGATGCAAAATGGACGTATCAGCCGCCGCCCCGAGGTCTTCCCACTGTCGCCCCGACCCGCCTGCTTTCACTGCGTCGCCCCTTCGTGCCGTAGCGCCATGGTCCGCGGTCCACTCTTCCGTCCCCACGCGTTGACTTCCAGTGGTATGCGCCGCACCGCCTCCCTCGGCGCGGGAACGCCGCCATCTGCGGTGGTCTTCGTCACGCTATCGGGTTCTTCCCCGCCTACTTTGAGCATCGCCGCCGCACTCCTCACCCGAGCCGCGTCGCCCGTCCACCCCCCTTCGTCTTCGTCCAGCACCAGCTCATCGCCAGCGCCGCCGTCATCTTCCCCGACCACTTCGTCTACTCCGACCACCGTTAGCGACAACGGCCCCGCGCCGATTGGCACCGCAACCGTCGTCGAGTCCTCTGCTGGCCCCTCTGACTTCTCCGAAATGGCGTATAGCTCGTGCAGGTCCCCGTCTACGTATGCCCTGTGCTAGCAACACCGACGCATGACTTCGTCCCCGATGCGTTCCTAGGCCTGGCAAGCCTGGAGCGGCGCATCGTTAACATCAACTTCGTCTGCCTATGCATGCCTGGTACTGGCAACACCGATGCGTGCCTTCGTCCACGATGTGTCCCCGGGCTTGGCAAACCCGGCGCGACGCCTTGTCAACACCGTCTTCTTCCCGGCGCACCACTACTTCGACACCACTGCGCCCATGACTAACTCGGCGCCTCCTTGCGCCCGCGGCTCCACGGCAACATCCTCGACACCGGCTACCTCGACTCGACATCGACCACGGCGTTCTTCGCACGGCTACCTCGACCACGGCTACACCACCCTAAGCTCTCGGCTACCTCGACATCGGCACAAATGGCTATCACCTCGCTTGAGCAACTCATCAGCTTCCTCTACAGTCCACGCGTCCGCGACGCGACACCGTCCTCGACACTCCCGCTGCGACTGCGGGAGGAAGTCAACCCGTCGGCTGCTATTCTCTTCAGTCTGACCATCCGCGACGCTCCTGTTGTTCGCAACGCTACCGCTATGACTGCGGGGGGATGTTAGAGATGTATTTGGCTTACATGTAGTCTAGGATTTGTAATCCGTCTTCTACCTTATCTCTAGGAGAGGCTTCTTGCCCTCCAAGTCTGTACTCCTATATATATTCGCCCGTGAGGCTCAATACAACATCCATCATATTCCGCCAATCTTCTCTCTATTCCCTTCTAACAACTAGTGTAGTAGTGTAGTGTCAAAAACACTCTTATATTGTGAGACGAAGGAAGTAAAAGGCAACAAAGGAAACGACCCATAGTAGCTACTATAAAGGAGCTAGACATGCTAAATAGGTTGGATAATCACCTGACTGTTGCCTACATAAGTTGCTTTCATTGAAGCTGAACCCTCGGAACTAAACATGGTTGGTAGAGCTGCATGATCATGCTTAGATAAATCGGTGAATCTTGTGTATGGCCCATTACCTACATAAGTTTATTTCCTTATATGCGCAAGATCATTATTAGTTTGGGCAAATATGCAATGACTGCATGAGTCAGACATGTAGTTCTTTTTTCATGTGGTTGAGCTCTGCAACGTTTTGGCTCTTTCTGATGACGGTTGAATACCTAGTACTCCCTCCGTTCACTTTTATAAGTTGTTTCACACAACTGAAAATGAGCTACTTTGTATCATGTCTGAAATGTCTTCAAGGCCTTATAAAAGTGAACAGAGGGAGTAGTAATAAAGGTAGTTGCGTGTATTAACCGATGCAGAGACTTGGGTCTTCCACTTTTCAAAAATTGAACAACTGTTGTTGTTTTACGGTATACAATAAAATGTTTTTAAACTTTGTTCCTATTGTATTGTATTTGCTTTATGGTTTTGAAGACGTTTCTCTTTCAATATATCAACATGTATACTTGCGAACTGAGCATAGCTCAAATGGTTAGGTTCCTTGTACTGGAACCAGCCCATCAGGATTCAAGTTCTAAACTTGACACTGGTGCTCGCATTTTTCTGAATTTATTTTAGTCTTTCCGGCGATGTTCATTCAGCGGGAGGAGAAATTCCCGTCGACTCGGTAACTCAAAGGTGCTCATAGAAGTAGGGTGTGCGTGTGTGCATTCATATGTGGGTTTATGTGGGCATCTATGATTGTGCGTGCGTTCATAAGAGTGAGTTTATGTGGGCATCTATAATTGTTTTGTGTTAAAAAGAACATGTAGACTTGAGTATCCAAATTAGGAAGCCATCTCCTATTGTGCGCTGCTGCGCTTATATTTGCTCGAAGTATGTTCATATACTATTAGAATTTAACCAGCTAGGTGCCACTTTGTTGTGTTTCTTAGCAGAACATCTTTGTAAAAGTCTTCAGGTAGGAGACACGTCTGTGACTAAAGTACGTATCTACCAAGCAACGTTTAAGATTTCAGCTGACGAAGGTTGGCGTTTGACAATCCGTGCATGTTCATGGTTATACATTTTTAAACCCTTCACCAGAGGATTTTTTGCATAAAGCAAAGTGGACAGTTCTTGCGTCCAGACAGTAATAATACAACACGCATTACGGTGATAGAGCTGGAATGGAGGAATGTCGTGTTCTAGGTGCGCAGATTCACCCTCCTGTGAGCATCCTGTTAGAAACATAGGTGCAATTTGGCCAACCATATGTAGCAGCTCAACAACTTCGGACAAGAAACAACTAAAGATAAGTCAATGGGAAATCTCAAACGTCAACCTTCGTTCATAGATAAAAAACGCCAACCTTCGTCAGCTGATCACGTTGATCATTGATAGTAACATAGCAGTTTTCAGGAACCATGCCTCCTTGCTTGACTTGCATTTTTACAAAAGAAAATGAAATAAGATTACACGCTGGCTCTGAATCTCAGTATAGCTAGGGCGGGCAGTATGGTATTACGGTATTGTACGAGGAATGAAGAGAAGAAACCATGAAACCGAACCCGCCATTGAATGTATGTACAATACTTAAATACAATAGAATGGGCATGTTACATTTCGGAATACAGAAATTACAATGTACAAAATGAATGATAAACTGCACACTGAACTATTCTGCATGGCTTCAGCAACTTTCACCTGTGGACTTCCTTTACAATTGCATTTTCACTGACAGAAGATTCTGAAAGCAAGTGTTTGTCTTCAATGTCATCATCGTCAAAGTGGTCATTGATGGTTAAGTTGGAATCATCTAGTCAAAGGCATTGATAGATAAAAATAAATATGAGTGCCCATTGGAATAGTACGATCGATTTATAAAGGAACTGATGAGATGAGGAACATGGACATCTACCAGAGAAATGGTAGTCCGTGAGGTTCTTTGTCTCAGTTGACTCCAACCGCATACTTTCTGGTAGAAGGCAGTTGCAAAACGCACCTGAAAGTAATTTGATATTATCTTTCATGATATACTAAGAATGAAAAAAAAAACAATTTTATTTTCAGATGTAATACACTTTGAAACAGAACAAACGATGAATATATTTTGACATAAAGCATAGAAACCTCTGGATAGTGATGACTTTGTGTTTCATTTGCCAGTTCCATTTGTAGGTATTCCTCATCATGAAAGATATGGGCATGATTAATTAGAGCTTACGGGTAGCAGCACCATAGTCAATTCAAGATCTATGGCTACTGATGTGACACCATATGTCATGCGGTGCCGGAATGTTAACACAAGGTATTATAGTGACAACTGTACTTCCATCACTTAAGAGATGAGTTATTTAATTACAATAGTGGTTTGATTATATTGCATCCTATGTTCACTTGGTTAAGTTCCATTTATCTCCAGAATTTGTTAGAAGAGAGGGTGTTATCTCCCCTAGTTATCAAATCAGAGGAAAATATCTTCAAATAAGGGATACGATCCCATTTGTTAGTGAAGTCATGATTAGTTTCTTCGGAACCAAGTTAACCATCTCCCTATACAAGGGAGAGCATGTACCACGTATCAATCAAGCAATAATGAAGAGATTATTAAGCATTTCTAAGAGTAGTTTAGCCTAGCTAGCCTGAAATTGTCCAATAGTTAACAGAGGTGTTTGCAATCCTACTGCACCACTTTTCAACAAGAAGATCAACAGCAGATTGAAAGAGATTAATGCAACACTCACGTGAGGACCCTCTCAGAGGCGAGCCTGTGCAGTCAACAATGATGGTGCACCACAGCACAGCAGCATATGCCCTGGCGGCGAAGGCGTCACATCTCATAAGAGCGGTAGTGCCTTCTCCAAGTGTGGCGTGGGCGGCATCAACAATACACAGTAGGAGAGGCGGATAGTTCGCAATGACGTTAATGGTGGTAAACACACCAGTCATGGAGCAGCCATGCACAATTGCGGAAATGCAGATTGTTGCATAGGTGACGGTTCTGATGGCTGCCTCTTCGAAGATGGGGTTGCCCCAGTGCTCCCAGTCACCACACGAGCAACTACATCATCTCCTGCAGCGGCAGTTGGGGCAGTTAGGCTAGAGCAAGCGGCGACCGATGTCCAGCTACAGCGGCACAGCTAGGCAAACTGGCAGCGCAAGCTACAGCCACAAGGTACCCAGACGTGGCAGTTGCCATTCTCACCTCGAGAACTGGTGCTGTGTTGCACAACGGCCGCACAGTTCAACTGGGAGGTGTGATGCTCCTTGTGGCACTGCGGAAAGACAACAGCACAGTGGTGCGACTTAGCCATGGAGAGGGCTTGGTCGGTGCTTTAATGTCCTGGCCCTCTGCATGAGGCGGAGCAGCAAGGGTCAGTGCAACAGAAGGTCCAGGTGCAACAAGGCTCACGGTGGCTGAACCGGAGGAGGCAGTGAGATAACCAGGTGCTCCCAGGCAGGACACAGTCAAGCCCTACTTGGGCCTTCACATGCAACTAGGCCAGGTGGGCTGGGAACAAAACCTGAGTTGGTTTGTTTAAGTGTTCGGTTTGATTAGGCACTTGGATCACACAAGAATATGTGCATACATGGTATTGACCACTATACATGTGTGTATGGAATTCTATTTCCATGCGAGGCAAGGATAACTATGATATCACAAGTGTAGGAGAAGCTACCAAGACATTGTCTTCAAAACATGTTTCGGAAGAATCAGCTGAAAGAGATCAATCATGCGGTGGCACTGATTCCAGCAGCAGAGCGGTCAATACCACGGGACTCCAACAAAGAGTCAACCCTGGCCAACACACCGTAGCTCTAGGAGGAGCTGCATATCGAGGAGGGGTGAGATGTTATGCAGTTCCCCATATGCCTGCAGTTATCCAAATAGAGGATACCATCTTTGAATCTCTACTATTAAAGGGGAGTTGGTACGTTCTCCTCAGCTCCTCCCACCGCCCCCCTATGTTTGTTTTTTAGTCTTCACGCCCCCACCCCGCTTGCTTTCCTGTAGATTTTGTTGGTAATCTAAACCGATGCCGCACAAAACAAAAAACCAACATAGTAACTTGGAATAATCTAAACCAAATTGATACTTTCCTTTCCTTGTCCTACTCATTTCCTCAAAACAAAAAACAACATGCATTAATTTATGGAAAGATCATCGAGCGATCGAGCGTTGGACATGCGGATCATGTTAATTATGGAGAGTATCGTTATTCTCCGCTTTAGACTACAGCATGAGTAGTGCAGTTAAATACCTCAAGCAATTGCCTTGATTTATGGAAAGTATCATTCTTGTGGCTTCCTCCTAAAATCTCTCGTTCCCTACCCGACGTTCTACCACACGATCCTACCCGATGACATCGATGTGGGACGGGCCATAGGAAACAAAGCACTAGCGACGTCTCTGTTGAGGCACTCGCGATTGGTGTTGAATCACTAGAATATATATGCACCCGTTGCAAAGCACGGGCAATTAGCTAGTAAGGGATAAAATCCCATTCACAAAACAAAGGGATAAAATCCCATCAGTTAGGGTAGTTGCAGTTAGGTTTCTTAGGAGTTAGAAGCCAAGTTATCGATCTTGCTATTCGTGAGAGAGAGAGAGAAAGAAAGAGAGTTTATTTCGTTATTTCTTAGTAGTTTAGCTCAGCTATGTGGATCCATCCTAAGCCGATCCACCTCTTCACGACCAGCTATGCTTTTCTCTAGCGCCAATTATCTTTAAAAGCTTTCGCTATTTGGCACACTGCCTCCATCTTGCACCATAACACTACCCCTTCTTCCATGAGGCCACGATTGGATCGTCGTTTTCCAAACCCAAAATCCACTATAAAATATACACCCATAGAAAAAATAGGTGGCCTTCAGTTGCGCGATTAGTTGATCGCTTTTTGGCCTGTATTACACCGGTTTTGGAAACACTGGTCGACCCGTCGTTTTCTTCCATTGTATTCCTTTCTCCCAAGATCCACTCGGTAAGTCTATTTGTCAAGCCGCCGGACGAACGGCAGAGCAACACCAGAAGCGATGAAGTATCAACCACAGGACCGCAGGATCAGCATGGCGTTTGGCTCTCATGGGACCTCGATGCGGGCATCGCCGCGCTGCTTGGCGGTGCTCTTCTGGAGCTCCCGCCAGCCAAAGTGAGGCCGACGAGTTGCACGGGGCTTGCAATGGGCTTGCTCCCAGCATGACTCAATGGAGGCGGCGGCAGGGCAGCAAGGCCAACGAACTCCTTGCGGGCATCCGGCAAGAGACCATAAGCTTGCAATAGAGCAGCCCACATCCATCAATGGGATCAGCTCAAGGAGGTATGCGGCGGTGGGGGGAGAAGAAATCAGAGAGGAAGGAGCATGGGGGATGCGGATGCGTGCGCCGTGCGGCTTGATAGAGGCGGAGGTGTGCAACGGCGTGCTACTGGGGAGGCAGCAACGGGGATCTAAGCCGAGAGTTGTGGCTATGCCAGTGGCGATGAATGGCCTGCTCGAGGAGCTCCTCCGTCAGACCTGTATCCAAACGCTGATTTCCAACCACCTATAATATATTGGTTTCTTGCGTGGGACAGTAAAATACACCTGTATGATATTTTCGAGCGTACAAACTTACAAGGCTTCCAATCAGGGCCTGATGCTAATCATCGTTCATGTGTAGCTATGACTCCGACGATGGTTTACCGAAAATCGGCAGCCATGGTAACTGCCTCTGGTACCAATTGTTATGAAGCTTAGCTCACAATAGGATAAACACCTTACATACAGTCGGTACTAAGAGCATTGTTTCTAGAGGAAGGGCATGGAGCAACCAGGGAATCAACTTGGCCGAGAGAAAGAGGGACTCACGCCACTTTACTCATTCTTTGCTTAAGTCAAAAGGAAGACAATACAACCTTATTGAAAAGGCGCTCCTAGCACTAAGCCAACTAAAGAAAAGATAAAATATAACTCAAATCACTTGTACTTAGTAAAGTATCTCTTAGATAAGGCAACTAACTCAACTATAAAAGCCCTAACGGACGAACCTACTGCTGCTAAACTTAATCAAAGTAGCATGTGGCCATCTCTCTTTTGTTGATGCATAACCTATATTCCTCCTAGGCCTGAGCAGTGAGAGACAATGCCACTCTTACTCTCCTCATCCCTGCAAAAAATTTCCCCATCCTTGCAAGATATCGACTCTCCACATGCCTGCAAAATTCCCCCCATCCTTGCAAGATATCGCATGCTACTCCAGCTGTTGCCTTGCACCCTTATACCAAACCGGCCCTCTCTTGCCCATGGTGTTCATTTCCCTACCTTCCTAACTTACCTAGAACTTTAAATCTGCTAGGAGCAAGTGGTGACCATGGAATGACATACACAATTTCGGAATACTGCTAATATACTCCTTACCAGCAATAAAATCATTAAAAGGTTGCACCAAATAAATGTATAAGGAGTAGACTTATTACCTAGCTTAGCAAGTCGGTTAACCCAACCAGGAATTGGCTTTCCTGTCAATCTGGTGCTGAGATCATCCGTGAAGTGGTTACAATTCTTAGAAATGAGGTGGTATGTATCCCCATGATACTCTGAGGCCATTCTCTGAATGAAATCTCGAAATTCCAAGGGATGTAGACTTGTACGGCCTATGAAAATTGAAGATCTGTACAAGAAGCCTGGGCAGCTCTTTGGTTCGACCTCAAAAACGCCACTTGTTGGAAGGTCATGAGCTCCAAAACTGTACTCCGATCCATGGACTGTTACAGACAGATAAAGATTAATCGTAAACATTCTGTAGAGTTGGATGGAAAACATTATTTGCATACTAATTAACAAGGAACTAACTAAACATATGATACTAAAATTATGGTTTTTCTACATGAGTGGGCCACCTCTTGTTCTTTGAATTTGTGATCATAAATGAGTATCAACAAATGCCATACGCAAAGCTGGGTTGCAAGGTACATTTGGTTTATATTCATGCGTGCTCTGCCAAAAATTGGTTGCCAACAATTTGGTGAAGGAACCCTCCAACCTGTTGGCCAACATTTTGGGAACAATTTGTGAAGTTGAAGGACCCATAGATAACCAAAATCTTGGCAATAAACCAAGCAGGCAAGCAATACCATTTGGCATGACCAATTTTTTATAGGGTAAGTTTGTGGCATAAACCAACACACCTTATGACAATATGAATTGCCTTCTACACCAAAAGACTTTCAAAAAGGTTTACTCATCATCATAGAATGATGTCAAAAGCATGTATATTTGGCTTTTATGAGATTAAAGTCATATTACTATGCATTTTACTTCCTAATAGATCAACATTACTGCCTAAATTAAATGTACAATCAGCTCTAACTTTGATATACAGGAAAAGGATGGGATCAAAATATGAGTTACACATCTAGCACTATTTTACGAAGAAATTGCCTAGAGATAGCAAACAACAAGTATTTGAATAAACAAATTATCAAGCATACAAACTGGGCTAGAGGTAGTCTCTACTACTAATGGAGCAGTTGGTAGTCTCCGTTCCACGGTTTTTTTTCGTCCCACCTCCCACCCTTCACCTGGTTTATTTTCGTCTCTCCTTCCACCTCCCACCCCGCAGGTAACAATCCCCTCGACAAAAAAAAACCATCAAAACCATGTTAGGAGGGAACGATCCAGGAGCGAGCGAGGCGATCAGAGTTAGGAGGGAGCGAGCGCTCGAACGAAAAAAAAACCTGCGAAAAAAAACCTACGAAAAAAAATCGACGACTCGCACATGCACGAGCGAGCGAGGCGATCAGACTGCCCTCGATCCCATCCAGGTCATAGTCAGGACACCTCTGCCAGGATCCCTTCGCCGCCGCCCTCGCTCGCCCATCAAGCGCCCTTGATCCCTGCGCCGCCGAACCCTTCGCCGCCGCTGATCTCGTCGCTACGTCGACGGCAAAATTTGACGCTGCCGAACCCCTTGCCATCGCGGATCCCTTGCCATCGCGGATCCGCTTCAGGAGCCACCGCCGATCCGCTTCAGGAGCCGGCGCTGATCCCCATCCAGGTCACAGTCGGGACACCTCTGCCAGGGTCCTAGACGTTCATACTGCCAAGATCGGCGCTGATCCCCATCCAGGTCACAGTCAGGACACCTCTGCCAGCCGTGCCTTTACCCTTCTCTGTGTGCTGGTGGTGGTGATGCAGCGCGTCATCGATCGCGAGATCGGCAAGCCCAAGTACCGCTGCGCTTGGGCCTGTGTCGACACGGCCGCGGACGGCGGCTTCAGGAGGACCGAGTGTGGCGTCCAGTACTCCACGCAAGATCAGGTCGGCACCTGCCCGATCCCCATCCGAGTCCAGGGCCGGCTGTGCCGTCCGCGGCGACCAGCCGTGCTTCAGCATTCAGCTGCCCCGGCCTGAGCCTAGGGCCGTCAGGACCGCCTCCCAGCCGTTCGACGGTTTGCCTGACTCGGCTTGCCCGAACACTCGGTCTTGCCCCGCTGCCTTCCTCTTCACCGGAGCCAAGTATGTATGATCTCTATCATTGTACATTAGCTGGCTAGGAGATGTCATGTTCGTGCTTTTTGTCATCTTCCTAAACACGCATCTGAATGTTTGTGCATTGGAACGGCAGGTCTTTCGGATCAACTGTTCTCTGCTGTGACTTCACTTTTTAATTTGACTGACTATCTACAATTCTACACACGCTCTCCAAGATTGTTCCTGTGAGTTTCTTTAAAACCTATTTGCACACCTAGCTAGATCATACAGCTATTAATGTATGGAGTTTTTTTTTGTTGGATCTGTTTATCTCAGGGCTCTGACATGCCGGCTTCATTTAAACAGTTTTTGGAGCTAGCATTTTTCTGTTTTTTATATGGATGATATGCAAAAGTATTTAACACTGCATTTTTTACCCATAACTTGGTTGTGTTAATTAATAGTAAAAAACTACATTGGACTTGTATGTGGATTTGATTTGGACTTTCTGTACATAGTCGATTTCAGATTCATAATGAGCTAACGGTATTACATCTAATCATCAGTAACTTGATAATTTTGACAAAAAAACACATATTAACATAGTTATCTAAACTAATTACTTTTCATTTATATAACCTTACAACTTCGATACACAGTTCTTGTGGCACCAGCGGCCAACTGGGATAACAAACAAACCAGTGCATGACAATCTGAAGAGCCAGCAGGGAAAGTGAGTCACCTATGAGATATGCACAACAGCACAACCCTCAGGCAGAAAATTATCCCCCACTGGTGGTCAGCTGATCTCAGTATCTTATATACTGCATGAAACTTATAGGGAAGCTCATGTGAAATATGACTTTAGACAGCCTGTGTACATGGTCAGCAAGCCACCTATGGGACCACTGTTTTCCTGTAGTATATTTTCTTTGTATTAATACGAACTGCAGATCTCTTTTTTTGTTGATATCTTCGCTGGCGTAATGCATCTGATCGGTAAGCATTAGGATTCATTCATTGTCTTCCTTTTGCTGGTTTTAGCGAAGGTGTATTCATGTGAGCCGATCGAATACCTTCCTTTTCTTGCCTTCAACTATTTGATGCGTGTTGCTTATGGTTTTTTAGTCATCAATTTACCTTTCCGTGCAAAAACATATGTACCTTTGCCATTTCTTTTGCAGATACTGGTGATGAGCTCAACGGCAGCATCTTTGTTGGTAAATACCATCAGCACTTACAGTCTACTCCACCTACAAAGAGCTATGGCAAGGTGCACACTTTAGTGATGAGCTGGGAAGAGAATGAAGTTTGTTTTTTATTTTGTCTGGTCGTAGATCGAGTGACAGGAAGGATGCTGGCTGCTGGTGCTCGTTCATCAGGATCATCTGAATAATGTTTTTCCAACACATTCTGATGTCTTCTCAATTGTGCACTGGGCTCTTCTTTTAGCCAAGGACTTCTGATAAATAATAATCTAGGCAATAATTGAATCCCAAGGACCCATTGAATTTAGAAATGGACTCTTATGATGTCTGTCCCCAGAAATTCCAATAAGCAGAGATGATGTTTTATTTTCTTTGTCGGTGACACAACCAAAGGGAACATATGATATTGTTACATGCAAATTGAAAGATATAGCAGGTACCTAAGAGTGAACAACAATCTAAGTTCCTTTCTTTTTCTTAGCAATTGTTTGATTAAAGTGCCTATATATTTTTCTTATTTCTTTTTCTTCAGTTTGGAAAGTCAAGTTTGCATTTTTTTTATAAACACATAAATCTATCTCTTAATTTTCAGGAAATGGTGTTATATATGACAAGTTATATGGCAAACCAGAAGGACGAGTTAGCCGAAAAGTTTCTAGCTGATTACCGAGGTACTACTCAACCATAAATCTGTAGGAATTGCTATTGTTTTGCGAGCAGAGAGTGGATACTTATAAGGAGGAAGTTGAAGGTAACTTTGAAATATATATCAACCATTGCTCTATTTGTTTTTTCTGTGGTTAGGACCATATTTTAACCATAAAATCACACAAAATGGTTTTGTTCCCTCCTTGCATTTTCCTCTGGTTTTTTTTACTTCTGTCATTAAACGATTTCTACATATGGCTATGTGTGGATGAAATTTCCTATGCCTTTTTGACTCTGTGTATGATGAGCTTCTCTCACCATACCCATACTACAAAATATTTTGTTTTGCTATATCATATAAATTGAGCAGGAAATGCTTCCTTCACTTGCACCTTTTGTTTGACTGTTGGTTGTCTGTCAATTTTTTTTTGTACATTACTAAGGATACACTTCGACTTACCATTATTTTTTCTTACCTCGTGTTATTTTGAAGCGATGCCAACGCTTGCAAAGGAAGTGACTTTAGCTGCAACTAGGTGCGACTGGGTGCTCCGTCCTTGCCTTTATGTGTTGTTTCCTTTGTGCAACATCCTAGCTAAGAGTTATTATATTCTCACTCGCTGATTAAGCAACTCTTGGAAACTAAGATGTCAACAATCCTAAGTAGAGGTACTTGTTGTTCCTTCTACGTCTTGCTTTCTTTGGCCAACATATGCAGTTGCTGCTTCCTTCTTATAAATCATGTTTCATTTTCCTCAACAGCAAGATGTCGACTGATGCGCCCTCTGTCGCTGCTCCTGCCAAAGCTTGCTTCTCTTTTGGTAGCAAGAGAAGTCTCAAGGTGGAATGTTGGGGCCGGGAAGCACTAAGTTCTCTCGTGGCTTACCACTAAGTATCAAAGGCATTTTAATATGGTTTTTCCCGTATGTAAGATGGCAATTCTATTTACCAACCGAAAGGTATGGTGCTTTCTTAATTGATGTAAATGAAGGTAGCTCAAGAATATCTCAATTTGCATCATGCATTAGTACTCCGTAATGTGTATATGTGTACTTGTGTTGAGAATTTAGCTGGTACTCCCTCCCTCCGTCTTATATTGTGGGACGGAGTAGTATTTATTTACAACATGTTATGCAAAAAAGAGTGGCGTTAGATGGTGTACTATTTATTTTGGTTGTCCCAAACAAACTCTGCACTATATCATTCTTTCTGCTACTCAGGGCCTCTTTGATTCAAATAATTTTTCATAGGTTTTTTACATGCTTTTTTCCTAAGGAATCATTTCTACTACATTCCGGAGGAAATCTAGAATCCACTCCAATCTCTTGGGGATAAAATCCTTTTTTTCCATGTGATGCAATCAAACAAACTCAAATCCTACAATGTGTTTTTCATATTCCTACGTTTTTACAGTCTCATGATTTGAAGGGCATGACATTTCATACAATGTGTTTTTCATATTCCTACGCTTTTACAGTCTCATGTTTCTACAAACTATGTCTTTTTTCTTCTTCTGTATCATGTATATTTTCCATTAGCATAAATTCATCAATGTTGCATACTGATGCCAGGGATATCAGAACAGATTATTCTACGCAGGGGCAAGGAGAAGGTGACTATATAGAATGAACAAGGAGAAGGTGGCCTAAAAAAAAGAAGCTAGAGAACACCAAGCTCATCACCGAATTTACATAGAGGAATATGAAGAAACAAGACTCTTAAGATATTATACTTGGTCAATTTTTGCAAAAGCAAAAAATCTTTCAAACTGACGTTGTGACCGGATTTAGGACAACATTGGTCTTCATCTTGTTGGACATGAATAGACCGATGTCTGTTAATTGGTACTCCCTCTGTAAACTAATATATGATATTTTAGATAACTATTTAGTGATCTAAAACATCTTATATTAGTTTACAGAGGGAGTATCATATTCAACATGTTTAACTAAATTACACATATTTTTGAAGTGTAAACGCCGTGACTGCTTGGATTGACTAGGAAAATCAATCAGCTCACGCACAATTTCTTGGCTAGCTGCGTGTGAAAGGTTGCGCATCGAGCCGGAGAAGGTTGGCGGGGATGTCGTTGTGACGATGAATGCATGTGCGAATGACGACACGATTAACGTGCCTGCCTATTCGCTCATCCAGGGAAAAGGCACGGTGGAGGGACCCGAGCCGGCACTGCTACTCTGGCACGATGTGGCCGGACTTCCGCAAGGGCGGGGTGCAAGTGCAGTGATGAATGAGCGGACGAGGTAAGCCCCATCCAATAGGAACCGGCACTTCCGCCTTGCGGCCACATTCCCAACGGGCCCACATGGCAGGATGGAACGACACCCTGCTGTACTTGAGACGATGCTCGTCCCATCGGGTATGTACACCCCCGTTTGGCTTCTGTTTGATGTCCATCTGGACATACGAGCAAGAAATGAGTTTCAACCTTGAAGATGATTTTAATCATTTGTTTGATTCATTTATATTTATATGTATTATAGCCCGTAGCAACGCACGGGCGTTCTACTAGTATTCACTAACAAAGGTGATAAAACAATTAAATATATGAATAATCAACTAGTATCCTTTTGAGAGCTCGGGTTTAGCAAAACTAAAACCTTTTGAGGACAATGGAGAAACTTACCAGAATAATTAACTAACATAGAAGTGACAGTGCCAGCAATAAGTACATATAGAAGTCATTCAGTAAATTTCAACTATTTTCTTCATAGTAATAATAATAACTAGAGGATGCAGTAGTCTAAGGCCCCGTTCGCTCTGCAGGAATTTTCTTAGGTCTGGTTTCCTTCGGAAAAATAACCTGTGATGTGTTCGGTTCGAAGGAACGCCCTCGCTTGTTCCACAGGAAAGATTACATATCATGTACTCTTCACGGGAACAAAAAGATCTACTGCAACCCAATGATTGGGCGGAAGCCCGATGCAAGGTGTCAGTTGGCCATATTAAAAAATTCTTGCATGTGAGTGTCAAGCGAGCGGCCAAGCAAGCTGCATCTATGGCTGAATAAAAAATCATTTTCATACAGTTGGAGACAAGTGCATGCACTGGCTTTTATCCTCCGGTTCCTTCGGTTTTACTAGTTCACGCCGAACACAACAAAATTTTGCATCCCTGTGTTTCACATTCCAAGGTTTCCCCTAGTCAGGCAAAGCACATTCCTGTAAAGTTTTCAATTCCTTACTTTTCTACACCTCCGCTCCGAACGGAGCCTAAGTATGTCAAAAAATGCTCTTTCTGAGGGAAAATATACCCCTTAGGGGTAGGCCCAATAATTCTGAAATAAGGCATCTGACACAAACAAGGGTCAGAAATAAAAGACTATGTAAATATGTCGATTGAAAAGTTTCAGCTCCAGTAGAAACAATAACTACAAGGCATGGTTTAAGAGAATTTACTAATGTAAAAGGAAAATGATGAGGAAGATTTTGAAGACTCGAGATGCAATGTGTGCAGTGCTCCTACAATTTCCATTTAATTTATCACAACTTAAGAAAGACAATTTCAAGAGAACACTACAACACATTACAAACCTATATATTGAGTCAACAACACTACAGAGGTCCCATAGAACCCAAAGCCTAAGTAAAGTACTCCCTCCGTCCCAAAATGTAAGACCTTTTTTACACTATGATGATAGTGTCAAAAAACGTCTTACATTTTGGGATGGAGAGAGTATTATCGTACTAGCATGCAGCCACCAAAGACACTTTTTTATGTTATGAATAGATACTCTAAAAGGACTGATCGTACTAAAAATCATAGTAAATGTGTAACAAAACGCATTTTTTCCAATTGAATTAAATGAAGTAGAAGATAGCCGAAAAGACGTCTGGTGATATCTTCAAACTCCAAAGCAACGATTACCATGCCATTTTGTCCTATCTCAATCTTGACTTCTTGAGTATAATCCTAGTTTCCAGGTTGGAAGTTGCACAGCCAAGTACTATTACACATCAGGACATTCAAAATGGAGAACTACATAGGCCCTACAAGAATACTTCGGGCTTTCCGATGGCAGTAATCTGAATCTGGTTCAACTAAACTCCCCTGCCATTGTCAATTCGTATAATTTATTTAAAAGGAAATCAAGATCCAATAGCTACTCACCTCAAAAAATATCGTATCAAATTATCAACCCGATAAAACAGAAAGACGGGTCCCATACTCCCTGCCCCAACTAAATCAATTCCATATGCCCAAATTTCACAGAATCCGCCGGGACCCAGTCGAGCTGCAGCGCTCACCTTCGACGGCGGAGTGGAAGATGCCGAGCCCGCACCAGTGGACGTAGTTGTTTAGCGGCGTGAGGTCGTACACGTTGAGCACCACCGGGTACTCCCCCGTCGCCGCTGCGCCGCCGGAGATCGCCCCGCCCATCGCCTCCTCCCCTCCTCCCCACTCCGAGGAGATCCCGCGCAGGCTCGCCGGGGACGCGCACCAGTCGCCGGCGAGGCCGTAGGTGCTCCTAGGGTTAGGGTTTTGATCTGGGGCGAGGGAGGCGATGCGGAACTGCGACGGAGCTTGGGGTGAGGGACGGAAAGGGAAGACGACGAGTCGGCGACGAGCGTGCGAGTCGGAGTCGGGTCCGGAAATAATTTCCTTGCCTCCCCGGTGGTGGAGTCACAGTCAGGTGGGTCTGCCATAGCATGGGTCCACGTGTCATAGTGCTAAGGCGGGAGGTGGCCTGTCAGTTTTGGGACAAGACAGGATCCGCCACGGGAGGAGTGGGAGGGGGTGAAGATCCAACTGTCGCGTGGGGCCGCATTGAGGAATCTGAGAAGATATTTCCGACGGCGGTCACTATGGGTTTTCCCTTTTTTTTTTAACTTCTTGATGATCCGTTTGAACTTCTGTCAGGGTTTTTTCTTTCATTTTCTGCGAATGAACTTCTGTCTGAATTCTAATAAACATCACATACAAAAAAGAAGGGTTCAAGATTTATTGCAACCTATCACAGAGGTCGTGACGAGGAAGGGAGAGTGGGGGAGGCGGCAATGCCGATGGGGTGGAGGCGCCAATGGTGCGCTGACGGAGGTATTGGCCAACGTGGATGGAGTTAACGAGAATCGGCGGATCTGCTGGTTGGACCAAGTAAACAACCTATAACATCGGCAACTCTTGCAGATCAAGCGTCGAAGTTCACGTTAAAATCTTCATTCTGATTTTGGATGAAGTTGAGGCTCGCCTAGAAAACAGTACCTAAACAGAGAGAAAAATGTCGTGGTGCACGTGTGGTCTGGTTTCGGAGGACGGAGGCTCATCTCTGCAGCCGCTCGAACAATTATATAGAAAGCCGGCGGGGAATGGGACTCCTGCAAAACGTGCGACTTTGCAATGTTGCCCCCCATAGAAATTGTATTCTCATGGATGTCATGGGCACGGTCGCTGATCTTTTGGAGGATCGGAAGATTCTTCGGTTTTGCTTGTACCACGTCGATCAGTTTGTTGACGAACACGTAGGCGCCAGGTGTATCAGTGTACCAAAATAAAGAGGACAACATAGGGAGAGAAAAAGAGATGGGAGATCCAATCTCGGAGGGGCTCCCGTCCTCCGGGAGTCATGGAGGCCAAGGACCAGAGGGGGAACCCTTCTCCCATCTAGGGAGAAGGTCTAGCAAGAAGAAGAAGAAGGAGGGGGCCTATCTCCCCCTCTCTCCTGGTGGCACTGAAGCGTCGTCGGGGAATCATCACCGCGGCGATCGTCTCCACCAACTTCGTCGTCTTCATCAACATCTTCATTACATTCCCCCTCTCCATGTAGTGGTCCACTCTCCCGCAGCCCGCTGTAATCCCCTACTTGAACATTGTGTTTGATGTTATGAATTATTATCCAATAATTTGTCTCATCGCTATTATGTCTGAGTAGTTTATTCTTGTCATGTGGGTTAATTGGTGATCATGATTGGTTTGAGTTGCATGGTTTTTTTGCTGTCCTTCGGTGCCCATAATATGAGCGTGCACGTATATGGATCACACTTTAGGGTTAATTGTATGTTGAAGAGAACTATGCATAGGCCAGCCGGAGCGACAAAAATCACTGTGGCTGAGTGTAGGGATCGATACATATGGGATGAAGGGGGGCCAATTTATCTTAATGCTATGGTTGGGTTTACCTTAATGAACATGTTAGTTGTTGCGGATGCTAGCTAGTAGTTTCAATCATAAGAATGCATAATTTCCAAGTAAGGGATGTCATGCTAGCAGAGGCCTCTCCCACACATAAAATTGTAACGAGGATTATCTTTCTAGTTATCAATTGCCTAGGTACAATTCCACAGATCCTACCACCACTTTTCCACACTCTCTATATTTAATTTATTATTCTTTTATTTAAACAGGACCTAACTTTTATTTTCAGGTTCTTTATATTCTTGGAAAGCTATCTTTTCGTACTTGCAAAGTAGTTCTATTTATTGTTTCTAGGTAAAGCAAACGTTTAGTGTTTGTAGAGCTGTATCCGTGGTTGATAGAACTTGAGAGAATACTAATTTTATCTTTAGCTCCTCGTTGGGTTCGATACTCTTACTTATCGAAAAGGCTACAACTGATCCCCTACATTTGTGGGTTATCAGCAGCTCACGGGAACTTTGTATTGAATCAAAAGGGAGAGAGGATGCCATCTAGCTACTGCTATGAACCCTAAGGTCCTAAAGGAACTATCACACATGGTCATAGAGTGCCAGACCAGGCCTCCAGATTGGATCTCCTCGGAACAGAAACTTGCGGCAGTGGAAAAAATCAGAGAAAATTCGCTCGAAGGTTTTTATGAAATATGGAATTTATAGGCGGAAAAATGGACGAAAGGCGGTGCATAGGGAGCCCACGCGGGTGGCCCCTGACTGGCTCCCCGGCACCTCCCGACACTTTCTGGAACCTTCGCGACCGAAAAAACTGTATTAAATCCTCAGGGGATTTTGACCTTCATGGATATGGATTTTCTAGAAAACCAAAAACATGTAGAAAACAACATGTGGCTCTGGGCGCTGAATTAATAGGTTAGCCCAGAAAAACAATATAAATTATTATGAAAAGTATTCAAAAGTGATATTATAATAGCATGAAATAATCAAAAACTATAGATACGTTTGAGACATATCAGCACCCCCAAGCTTAATCATCTCTCGTTCTCGAGTAGATAGATGATAAAACAAAGGTAATTTTTGATGTGGGATGCAACCTAGCGTAATCTTGATTAAATAATGTAATTTGTTTATGAACTTGGGATAGAAATGATTCAAGGCAATAGTCTATCAATTTGACATTGAACAAACAATAGCTGAGCTTATAAATAAACAATCATTACCTTTCAAGAATAAAGATGCTAAAGGACATGACTCCATACTTAATTAGGCAGGTGTATCATGTAGAGCATAGCACACTAAGTCTTCCTCTTAAAAAGACAATCAGATCATGAGCTGACCCAGGCTCATGACCAGACACTTGAGCTACGCTCACCTCGAACTAACTACTAAACCCCAATGCAATACTTGAGCGTGAGTTAAGACCCTTTATCACTTTGGATGGCAAAATAGAATGATAGTAAAGGTTTATAAGAAGACAAAACTTAAGAAAGTCTCACATTAAGGCAACTGACCGTTAAGCAATGGAGAGGCCTTACAGTCGATATTAATATGAGGGGAGAGATTGCCATGCAACGGATGCACTAGAGTTATAAGTGTATGAAAGCTCTCCAAATGAACTAATGGGGTGTGCATCCAACTTGCTTGTTCACGAAGACCTCGAGCATCTGAGGAAGCTCGTCATTGCAATATGTAATCCAAGTTCTATAATGTGAAAGATCCCCAACTAGTATGACAATAAAGCATATGAAAACTCTCTATATGAAGTACATGGTGCTACTTTGAAGCACAAGTGTCTATAAAGGATAGTAGTGTGCCCCTTCTCTCTTTCTTCTCTCTCTTTTTTTGGGATCCATTTGGCCTCTTTTTTCTTGGGCTCTTTTTTGGCCTTTTTTTATTCCTCACAAGGTAGGGGCACACTCTAGATAACATTACACTATTATTTACTCATAACTAAAAAATATGATGACTACAAATGAATGTCTTTGGAGTGTATCAGGATGTGCAATGATCTAGCATAACATGTAAACAATGATGAACGGTGACCTTGCCACAAATATCATTCCAGCTCTATTTGATCATGCAAAGCAAAATGACAATAAACTCAAGTCATGTAAAGTAACAATGGAAATTGCATGGCAATATAACTTGGAATGGCTATGTAAATGTCATGATAGGTAGGTATGGTGGCTGTTTCGAGGATATAGTTGTTTTATGTCTAGGAGAATAGGGTTCTCCCACGGGATTTGGATGCATGGCGAAGTATGCGCCATGTATCGAGGCGAGAGGGGGCAACGCACGGTACCAAAGAGGCTAGCAAAATATGGATACATGGAAGTACGTAAAAGGCCAAAAACTCATTTAGTCATAAAGAACTCGAATACTTATTGACAGAGCCTAATAACAGACCCGAAGAAAACGCAACCCCCGCGCCCCTAGGAGGAGAGGTTGGGAGAAGTTAATCATCATGCGCTCCTCAATCAATACACAATGTGAGTGTCACTTTAAGATTCCTTTAACTCCGACCTCACCGCTAATACTAGGGGTTCCACTTTTATGTAAATTAATGAATGTACGGTCCCACAAGAACCTTAACACTGATATTCAATACTTAACGTTGACCATTTACCCACACAATCAACTATCACTCACTCAATACCACAAAACTATTGCAAGGAATCAAACCTATTAAGTTTAATCTATACCACCCATGTTGATGCGGAGCATCCCACGGTCATCCCCATGGACACTACCTCAACTATCCAAGCTCCAAGTGGACCCATGACAAGAGCAAGAGCTCGTGCTATTCAATCTGAGGTGACATCACTCCTACTTGAGTTTCCCTTTCCTTCGAACGAGACATGGCTACTGCTTAAGTCAGAAACACTATGTGTGATCAGGTACAACACACAAGCCACGGAGCCGAGAGCTGAGGAAGAAGGAACATGCGTCAACTCTCTGTTCAGCCCGGAACTTCCGGCCAGAGCCCGAAACTTCCGGCCCCCGACGACCCAGACGATCCCGGGTGCGCCAACTCTCTGGTTAGCCCGGAACCAGCCCGGACCTTCCGGCCTCCGGAACCTCCGGCCTGTCCGGAACTTCCGGCCCCCGGACGCCAGCCCAGCTCCCACCGTGCCAACTCTCTGGTTAGGCCGGACCCCGCCCGGAACCTGGCCCGGAACCTCCGGCGCCCGAAACGTCCGGCCCTGCCCGGAACTTCTGGCCCTGCCTGTGCGCAGTGACTTGGGCCGAGGCCCGTGTACCCTTTCGCCCCCGAGACTATATATACTCTTCTTCTACCTCCGTTTTAGGGTTAGCAAAGTAGTAGCTCATTTGAGAAGCTTTGCTCTCCACTTGATCCCTTCTCCTTAGGAGTTCACTACCTCTACGGAGAAGATCCCCCCAAGTGGATTCAAGACCCCTAACGGGAAGAACTCAAGACCTCCTCACGGAGAAGAACCAGTTACCCTTTGTATCGTCCCTTGTTGATCATGGATCTTGTATCTCTTTTGTGTTTCGAGGATCTAGCATATGTGTGACCGGATCTTGTTGGTTTGAGTGATTTCTCCTGTGTTTCTCTCGTGTTCCCCTCGTGTTTTCCCTTTGTGTTCTTCGTGTTCCTCGCGGGATCCGCTCCTTTCGTGAAAGATCGGGCGAATAGGGTTCTACCCAACATCATCTTGGTATCATGAGCCACGTTGATCACGATTTCGGAGCCCCCCTCTTTGTTTTCTAGCCTAATTTTGTTGTGATTCGTCCCAATTTTGAAAATCCCCACAAAAATAGCCCTCCCAAAAATTTTGTGATTTGTTGGTGTGATGAAGTTTTGTTGGATTTGATCCGTGAATTTTGTGTGTGGCACATAGATCTAGCTTCCCCATCCTTCCATCCACCTAAAATTTTCTTTTCCCCTCGGATTTGGGTTTTTCCCGATGTTTTTCCGCCCAAATCCGTGATCCCCAACTTCCTGTTCTTGCAGAAACGCGACCCCCGGAACTTCCGGCCCCGCCCGGACCTTCCAACCACCGGACCTTCCGGCCTCCCTCGGAACTTCCGGACCCCGGACCTTCCATCTTATCCGGAACTTCCGGCCTAGATAGAAAGTCTGCGCATCTTCGACAACTTCCGCTACTTCGACATCTCCGACTACGGTGCAGCGGCATCTTTGCCAATGTACTGAAGACCGTGCACTACGACATCGACAACAATCACAACGTTTTGACAACCTCAACCGTAAGCAAGAACGGTAACCTCGACGACACTTCATGTACTTCTTGCCATTCCATTGATTACCCCATAGCCTTCCTTTTGCGTCGCTTACCCATCGAGACTAGCTTTTGAGTATTGCCGGCAACGTCACTTCTGCACATTAGTGATCATACTTCCCATTGCATACATACCATATCATCTAGGTACATATCTTGGTATCCTCTTTTGTGTCACAAAGTTGTCATCGCATACGCAATTGCTATCTTGGTTTGTAAAGTTTTGCATGAGAAAAGAGCTCACAAGAGAAAGAGCCAGAATAGCTTTTAAGCAACTGAGAAAAGATAAACAAAGAGCTTTTAAGCAAGAACCATAGCATCATACAACATTAAGATTGTCATACTCGATCATCTTGGATCATATCATAGAAATACCATACATATAGCATACTTGGGATAGAAGTCGTTGCATTTTTGCTTAGTAGGTTGTGCACAAGTTCGTATCCGCCTATTGTGCAATCGTGCTAGCGTCTCTCTAGAGTTGTGCAACAAGAGCATTTTCGTGGATTCCACATTTTGGCTCATTCCTTGGTTGCACGACCCCATTTATCTATCCGTGTGTGTGTTTCCGTGTACCATATCTTGCTTTTGATCTACTTGTTGCATTTGCAAATTTGTGAATCTTTTCCAACATTATTGAGGCTCACTAACAATTGCATCGAATTTTGTGCCACCATCCTAACCGAGCTCCACCATAAGCTTTTATTTGTGTAGGTGTGAGAAACCAACAAGAATTGGTACCAATTGTGCTATTTCCTTGTTACACATTTGAGTGATCATTGATCCATCTTCAACATCGGTCAAGGTACATTTGGTATAAGTTCTTCTCTTTCTCCCACTCACATATTTGCTTGGAACGATGGATAGGCCAAGTTCTTCTACCAACCCACTCTTCATCGAGCAAGACGACGACTCGAACACCTACGTCACCAAGAGCCACCTCTTCGGTGCACAACGAGCTTTGCATCAAGAACAACAAGCAATGAGCGACCGCATCGACAATCTCGCCACCGACTTACGCCTCTCCGAGCAACGTACAAGAGACTACTTCGACCACAAGCTCGACGAACACAAACAAGAGAATGATGCAAGAATGGACGATATTCGTGCCTTGTTGGTCAACCGCTCTTCTACCACTTCGTCCTCCTCAAGACGGAGCCACTCAAGTCGACACTCCTCCGACAACTCAAGTACACCGACGTCGAACACTCTTCGCCAAGCCGCGCGCCAAGACCATCATGCAAACCGCAATCCTCTACACGGAACCGATCCTCAAGAGCAACTTCTTGCGCAAGAACATCGACATCGCCAAAACCAAGCTACCTTTGCGCAAGCACAAGAACGGAAACGTCAATGCCAACAAGAGGAAGAACGAGCACACCTACACCAAGACGAGCAAGATGCCGAGGCACAACGTCAAGAACAACTACGGCGAGAAGCTCAAGCACTTGAGGCGCAACGTGCCCTCCACGACACAAGTCGCGCCATTGCCACACGCAACCGCCATAGGCGCGAACAAGAAAAAGCACTTCGCGAAGAAGTTCAAGAGAGGGTTAATCAAGCACGGTTGCACCGACAAGTTCCTCAAGCTCGACAAGCTCCTCCACAAGCTCGACAAGAACCTCAAGTTCAACAAGAGCAACAAGACAATGGAAATCCTCCATGACAAGAGCAAGTTGAGGGAGACAATCCTCCTCGTCAAGGACGTCCTCACCCTCGACCTCAACACAATGAAGAGCAATGCTACGGCAAGCTAAAGTTCACCATGCCCAAGTTCAATGGAAGCAACAATCCCGAAGAGTACCTCTCATGGGCATTGAAGGTCGACAAGATCTTTCGTTTGCACAACTATGAGGAAGAGAAGAAGATCTCTATGGCATCCCTTGAGTTCCAAGACTACGTCCTCATATGGTGGGAACAAGTCATTGAGCGTCGTGAGGCAAGAGGTGAACCACCAATCACCACTTGGGCGCAAATGAAGGATGTCATGAGAGCACGTTTTGTGCCCTCCTACTACAACCACGACCTCTTCAAGAAACTCCAACTCCTCAAGCAAGGAACCAAGAGCGTTGAAGATTACTACAAGGAAATGGAGATTGCCATGATACGAGCCAATGTCACGGAAGATGATGAGCAAACTATGGCACGTTTCTTGAATGGACTCAATCATCCTATCAAGAAGATCGCCGACTTCCAACCATACTCAAACCTCATTGAGCTAGTGCATCAAGCTACCAAGGCGGAACGTCAAGTGCAAGATGACTTCAAGTATGCCAAGTTCTCATCCAAGTCCTATGGCTTCTCCAACACCCAAGCTTCAACGACTCCAACACCGTCTACCTCAACCAAGCCTTCTACAAGCAACGGTGACAAGTCCAATTACAAGAAAACTTCGACAACCTCAAGCCGTCCTCCTATTCCAAGCAACTTCAAGCCGAGAGCTTCATCATCTACAACTCCACCAGATGAGTCCGTCAAGACAAGTTCCATCAAATGCTTCACATGCGGTGGCCGAGGCCACAAGTCCCTCGAATGTACCAACAAACGCACCACGATCTTCAACGACGATGGTACATACAACTCAATGAGTGAAGGCGAAATGGAAGCCCTTGAGCAAGTGGCCATGCACTGGCAAGTGAACGACGATGAAGATGATCAAGTCTTTTGTGACGAAGATCCGAGCCCCGCTCTTGTTGTCTCCAAGGTCTTGACTCTTCAACATCAACAAGAAGAAGACCAAAGATGCCATATCTTCCACACCAAGGCCGGCATCAATGGAAGGTCCGTGAAGGTCATCATCGATGGAGGAAGTTGTCATAACTTGGCAAGTGAAGAACTATGCTCCAAGCTCCAATTAGTCAAGATGAAGCACCCGCATCCTTACAAGGTTCAATGGCTAAGTGACTCCGGTACTATCCAAGTCGAGCATATGGTACAAGTTTCCTTCAAGATTGGAGCTTACGAAGACACTTTGGAGTGTGATGTCGTTCCGATGTCCGTTTGCCACATCCTTCTTGGACGACCATGGCAATTTGACCGAGGTGTCATCCACAATGGGCGAACGAATCACTATAGCTTCAAGATGAAAGGGAAGGAGTACGTGCTACGACCTATGTCTCCAAGTCAAGTGATCGCCGACAAGCAAGCCACCCAACGTGGAGAGAATAGTGAGAGAGCGAACCACCATAAAGAGAGTGAGTGCCACAAGCCCAAATCGAGTGCCTCCACGATGAGCGACAAGAAAAACCTACTCCTCTTTGCCACCAAACGTGAGATGAGAGAAGTGTGTGAGAACCCATCAAGTGTTATGCACTATGTCCTTTTGTGCAAGGACGAGGCACCAAAAACTAACACCTCTCACAATCTCCCTTTAGTGTTATCTTCTCTATTGCAGGAATTTCAAGATGTATTCCCCGACGAGCTACCTCCGGGTCTACCTCCTCTTCGAGGCATCGAACACCGCATCGACCTCATCCCCGGAGCACCTCTTCCTAACAAGGCTCCCTACCGCGTCAACCCCGAGGAAACCAAGGAGATCCAACGGCAAGTACAACAACTCATCGACAATGGCCATGTACGTGAAAGCTTGAGCCCATGTGCCGTCCCGGTAATCCTTGTTCCCAAGAAAGATGGTACATTTCGCATGTGTTCCGATTGTCGTCCTATCAATGCTATCACCGTGCGTTATCGTTACCCCATTCCACGCCTAGATGATATGCTAGATGAGCTTAGCGGAGCCACTATTTTCTCTAAAATTGATCTTAAAAGTGGCTACTATCAAATATGAATACAAGAAGGTGATGAATGGAAAACCGCATTTAAGACCAAATTTGTCTTATATGAATGGCTTGTTATGCCAATGGGTTTATCCGAAGCACCCGGTACTTTCATGCGACTCATGCATTTTGTTCTTCGACCCTATATTGGCGTATTTGTTGTGGTCTATTTTGACGATATTCTTGTGTTTAGCAAATCGCTCAAAGATCATGTCACCCATCTTAGAACCATGTTGCAAACCCTTAGGAAAGAGCGCCTTGATGCTAATATGGACAAATGCCTTTTTGGTGTTGATAAGCTTGTTTTCTTGGGTTTTGTTGTGTCTTCTAAGGGTGTTCATGTAGATGAATCTAAGATCAATGCTATTAAAACTTGGCCCCAACCAACAAATTTGCAACAAGTGCGAAGTTTCCTTGGTTTAGCCGGTTTCTACCGTAGATTTGTGAAAGATTTTAGCACCATTGCTTTACCTTTACATGCTTTGAGCAAGAAGAATGCACCCTTTGTTTGGGGACCATCTCAAGATGCCGCATTCAATGAGCTTAAGAATTTGCTTACACATGCTCCTTTGCTTGCTTTGCCCAACTTTGATAAACCTTTTGAGATACATTGTGATGCTAGCGGTTATGGCATAGGAAGTGTGTTAATGCAAGAGAGGCGCCCCATAGCCTACTTTAGTGAAAAACTTTCTGGAGCGCAACTCAATTATCCCATCTATGACAAAGAGTTATATGCTTTAGTGAGAATCTTGCATGTTTGGGAGCATTATCTCCGCCCTCATGAGTTCATTCTTCACACCGATCATGAAACACTTAAGTACCTTAAGGGTCAAACTAAGTTGAACAAGCGTCATGCTAAGTGGAGTGAATTCATTGAGTCATTTCCTTATGTCATCAAGTATATCAAAGGTAAGGAAAATGTTGTGGCGGATGCTCTTTCCCGCATATGCATGCTCGTTACCCAACTAGAACTAAATGTCTTTGGCTTTGAGCACATAAAAGACTTGTATGCGCATGATCCTACTTTTGCTATTCCATATGCTAAATGTTTGACGCATACATCTTGGGAACGATATTACATCAAAGATGATTATCTTATGAGAGCTAACAAACTATGTATTCCCGAGTCTTCTCTTCGTTTGTTACTTTTGCAAGAATCTCATGGAGGAGGACTAATGGGACACTTTGGATGCGACAAGACATTTGCTACGCTCTCCAAGAACTATTTTTGGCCCAAGATGTTCCGTGACGTCTCACGCTTCACCAACCGATGCTCTACATGCCGCAAAGCTAAGTCTAAAGCTCAATCCCATAGTCTCTATTTGCCACTTCCTATTCTGTATCAACCATGGGAAGATATTAGCATGGATTTTGTGCTTGGTTTGCCTAGAACTAGAAATGGAAAGGATTCCGTGTTTGTTGTTGTGGACCGATTCTCCAAGATGGCTCATTTCATTCCTTGCAACAAGATAGACGATGCTTCACATGTTGCAAATCTTTTTTGTAGGGAAATCTTGCGACTCCATGGAGTCCCAAAGACTATTGTCTCCGACCGCGACGTCAAGTTCTTGAGCTACTTTTGGAAGACTCTATGCGCCAAGCTAGGAATCAAGCTTTTGTTCTCCTCGGCATACCATCCACAAACCGACGGCCAAACGGAGGTGACGAACCAAACACTCTCCACTCTACTTCGTGTATTGATCAAGAAGAACATCAAGGAGTGGGAGGAGTGTCTACCCATCACCGAGTACGCCTACAACCACGCAAGACATTCGACTACCGGCAAGTCTTCCTTCGAGGTCGTCTATGGTTTCAACCCGTTGTCCCCATTGGACATTCTTCCTCTACCACTACAAGAGTGCATCAACATGGACGCGAGTGTCCGAGTGAGCTACCTTAAGAAGATGCATGAAGATACAAGGCACACCATCGAGCGCCAAGTACAACGACTCGCGACCAAGCTCAACGTCAACAAGCAACCCATGATATTCAACATTGGAGATCTTGTGTGGCTACACCTTCGCAAAGACCGCTTCCCCAACGAACGCAAGTCCAAGCTTCTACCACGAGCCGATGGACCATTCAAGGTGCTCGCACGCTACAACAACAACGCATACAAGATCGACATCCCACGCGACAAGTACTCCGTGAGCGACATCTTCAACATCAAAGATCTCTCCCCGTACCATGGTGATGAGGATTTCGATCTGAGGTTGGATCCTTCCCAAGGGGGGGGGGGGGAGATGATGTGGAGCATCCCACGGTCATCCCCATGGACACTACCTCAACTATCCAAGCTCCAAGTGGACCCATGACAAGAGCAAGAGCTCGTGCTATTCAATCTGAGGTGACATCACTCCTACTTGAGTTTCCCTTTCCTTCGAACGAGACATGGCTACTGCCTAAGTCAGAAATACTATGTGTGATCAGGTACAACACACAAGCCACGGAGCCGAGAGCTGAGGAAGAAGGAACAGGCGTCAACTCTCTGTTCAGCCCGGAACTTCCGGCCAGAGCCCGGAACTTTCGGCCCCCGGAACCTCCGGCTGACCCGGAACTTCCGGCCCCCGACGACCCAGACGAGCCCGGGCGCGCCAACTCTCTAGTTAGCCCGGAACTAGCCCAGAACCTGGCCCGGACCTTTCGGCCTCCGGAACCTCCGGCCTGTCCGGAACTTCCAGCCCCCGGACACCAGCCCAGCTCCCACCGTGCCAACTCTCTGGTTAGGCTGGACCCCACCCGGAACCTGGCCCGGAACCTCCGGCGCCCGGAACTTCCGACCCTGCCCGGAACTTCCGGCCCTGCCTGTGCGCAGTGACTTGGGCCGAGGCCCGTGTACCCTTTCGCCCCCGAGACTATATATACTCTTCTTCTACCTCCGTTTTAGGGTTAGCAAAGTAGTAGCTCATTTGAGAAGCTTTGCTCTCCACTTGATCCCTTCTCCTTAGGAGTTCACGACCTCTACGGAGAAGATCCCCCCAAGTGGATTCAAGACCCCTAACAGGAAGAACTCAAGACCTCCTCACGGAGAAGAACCGGTTACCCTTTGTATCGTCCCTTGTTGATCATGGATCTTGTATCTCTTTTGTGTTTCGAGGATCTAGCATATGTGTGACCGGATCTTGTTGGTTTGAGTGATTTCTCCCGTGTTTCTCTCGTGTTCCCCTCGTGTTTTCCCTTTGTGTTCTTTGTGTTCCTCGCGGGATCCGCTCCTTTCGTGAAAGATCGGGCGAATAGGGTTCTACCCTACATCACATGTATATCTATCATTTTTAGTACCGCAAAAGGTGGAACCATCAAGATTTTTTTTGTGACGACGCTTCAGGACAATGGGGGTGACTGTCGAAAAACATTACTAGCACATTTTCAATGATGGAAATTGGTTTTACGTGACACAAGTGAACCATCACTAAAAGTCCTCCATTTTACAGTGGCTCCTCCTTCAACACCTCTGCTTCCCACAACTCCTCCTCCTTCATTGCAAGCTCGGCGATGTAGCGTGCCTCCTCCATGGCATGCATCTCAGCTTGGATCTCCGTTCGGCGTTCATCGTGAGCATCTTATAATACGTGATCTTCTGCTGGACCATGGCAGACGATAATGAGCTCGGATTGCAAGTGGAAGAGGGAGAGGAGGGAGCAGCGACAGATGGGAGGAAGAGGAGGGGAATAGGGATGGGGCTATGGTTGCCTCATCGTCCGACTTAAATGGCCGAATTTAGCCCCTTGGGCGGCATGCCAGACCGGCGCCATCAGTGCGTCCTCACCAAACTAGAGGAGGCGCCAGGTGGATGCATGACTTTCCACGTGGGTCCCTCCCATGAGTCCAATGTGACGGGCGTGACGCTGTGGTGGTGATGGTGGTGGTGGAGCACCGGCAGGGCTTCGCCAAGCCAAACCGGGATGAGGTGGTGGGAGAGACGGGGAGGGGCTGCGCCAGGGAAGGGGTTTGGTCTATCTGCCCCCTGCGCCCCTTCCCTCTTTATGTAGGGGTGTGGGGGACGGATGCCCTCCCTCCAAGACAGGGGCGCCGCCCCACCCCCTTCCAAGCCAAGGGGTCGGATGCCCCTCTTCCAAGCCAGGGGGCGTGGTGCCCCCCCCCCCCCCGAAGCTAGGGGCGGATCCCCTCCCCCCTTGGGCGCATGGGCCTGGTGGGGTGCGGAATCCTGGCCCATGTAGTCCTAAGGCACCCACTAAGGGTCCATGTGGCCCTCGAGGGTTGGTTGGTCCCTTCGGTGGACCTCCGGAACCCTTTTGTGCCCCCGGTACGCTCCCGGTGGACCCCCAAACTTTTCCTGGACCCGAACAAAACTTTCCCATATATAAATCTTTACCTCTGGACCATTCTGGAACTCCTCGCGATGTTCGGGATCTCATCTGGGACTCTGAACAACCTTCGGTCACCAATGCAAATATCCCAATACTACTCTAGCGTCATGGAATGTTAAGCATGCGACCTTATGGGTTCGAGAATCATGTAGACATGACCGAGACACCTCTCCGGTCAATAACCAATAGCGGGACCTGGATGCCCATATGGGTTCCTACATATTCCACAAAGATCTTTATTGGGTGAACCACGATGTCAAGGATTTAGTTAATCCCGTATGCAATTCCCTTTGTCCGGCGATATGTTACTTGCCCGAGATTTGATTGTCAGTATCTCCATACCTAGTTCAATCTCATTACCGGCGAGTCTCTTTACTCATTCCTTAATACAAGATCCTGTGGCTAAACTCATTAGTCACATGAAGCTTCTTGTGATGTTGTATTACCGAGAGGGCCCAGAAATATCTCTCCATCATACGGAGTGATAAATCCCAGTCTCGATCCATGCAACCCAACAGACACCTTCGGAGATACCTGTAGAACACCTTTATGATCACCCGGTTACGAAGTGACGTTTGATAGCACACAAGGTATTCCTCCAGTATCCGAGAGTTAGACAATCTCATGGTCTAAGGAACAGATACTTGACATGAAGAAAGTTGTAGCAAATAACTAAGTGATACGATTTGATGCTAAGCTTATAATTGGGTCTGTCCATCACATCATTCTCCTAATAATGTGATCCCATAATCAAATGACAACTCATGTCTATGGTTAGGAAACCTTAACTATCTTTAACCAATGAGCTAGTCTAGTAGAGGCTTACTAGGGACACGATGTTGTTTATGTATTCACACATGTATTTAAGTTTTTAGTCAATACAATTCTAGCATGAATAATAAACATTTATGATGAACAAGGAAATATGATAATAACCAATTTATTATTACCTCTAGGGCATATTTCCAACAGTCTCGCACTTGCACTAGAGTCAATAATCTAGTTTACATCGTAATGAATCTAACACCCATGGAGTTCTGGTGTTGATCATGTTTTGCTCTTGGAAGAGGTTTAGTCAACGGGTCTGCTGCATCCAGATCCGTATGTACTTTGAAAATATCTATGTCTCCATCCCTAATGTAATTACGAATGGAGTTGAAGCGGCGGTTGATGTGGCAATGGCGCCAGTGTTATCACAATAGAGAGTCATTGGATCTGATGCACTAGGTACAACTCCTAGATCAGACATGAACTTCTTCATCCAGACTCCTTCATGTGCTGCTTCCAAAGCAGCTATATACTCCGCTTCACATGAGATCCTGCTACGACACTCTGCTTGGAACTGCACCAACTGACTGCTCCTCCATTCAGAATATATGCGTATCCGGTTTGAGACTTAGCGTCATCTGGATCAATGTTAAAGCTGGTATCAACATAACCCTTTACGACGAGCTCTTCATCACCTCCATAAATGAGAAACGTGTCCTTAGTCCTCTTCAGATACTTAAGGATGTTTTTGACTGCCGTCCAGTGATCTAATCATAGATCACTCTGGTACCTACCTACCAGATTTATGGCAAGGCACACATCAGGTCTGGTACACAACATGGCTACATTATAGAGCCTATGGCTGAGGAATAGGGGACGACTTTCATCCTTTCTCTTTCTTCTGCCCTGGTCGGGCTTTCAGTCTTACTCAACTTCACACCTTGCAATACAGGCAAGAACCCCTTATTTGACTGGTCCATTTTGAACTTCTTCGAAATCTTGTCAAGGCATGTGCTTTGTGAAAGTCTTATCAGGCGTCTTGATTTGTCTCTATAGATCTTGATGCCCAATATGTAAGCAGCTTCACCTAGGTCTTTCATTGAAAAACTCTTATTCAAATAACCATTTATGCTTTCCAAAAATTCTATATCATTTCCAATCAACAATATGCCATCCACATACAGTTTTAGAAATGCTACAGAGCTCCCACTCACTTTCTTGTAAATACAATCTTCACCATAAGTTTGTATAAAACCAAAAGCCTTGATCATCTCGTCAAAGCGTATATTCCAACTCCGAGATGCTTGCACCAGTCCATAGATGGATCGCTGGTGCTTGCATACCTTATTGGCATCCTTGGGATCGATAAAACCTTCTGGTTGTATCATATACAACTCTTCCTTGAGGAAAGCATTAAGGAATGTTGTTTTGACGTCCATCTGCCAGATTTCATAATCGAAATATGCGGCAATTGCTAACATGATTATAACAGACATCAGCATCGTTACGGGTGAGAAAGTCTCATCGTAGTCAACTCCTTGAATTTGTCAGAAACCCTTTGCGACAAGTCGATCTTTATAGACGGTGACATTACCATGAGCGTCTGTCTTCTTCTTAAAGATCCATTTATTCTCAATGGCCTACCAGTCATTGGGTAAGTCTACCAGAGTCCATACTTGGTTCTCATACATGGATCATATCTCGGATTTCATGGCCTCAAGCCATTTGTCGGAATCTGGGCTCATCATTGCTTCTTCATAGTTTGTAGGTTCGCCGTTGTCTAACAACATGACTTCCAAGACAGGATTACTGTACCACTCTGGTGTGGAATGTGTCCTGGTCGACCTATAAAGTTCAGTAGTAGCTTGATCCAAAGTTTCATGATCATCCTCATTAGCTTCCTCTCCGGTTGGTGTAGGTATTACAGGAACTGCTTTTTGTGATGTGCTACCTTCCAATTCGAGAGAAGGTACAATTACCTCATCAAGCTCTACTTTCCTCCCACTCACTTCTTTCGAGAGAAACTCCTTCTCTAGAAAGGATACATTCTTGGCAACAAAGATCTTGCCCTCGGATCTATGATAGAAGGTATATCCAATGGTCTCTTTAGGGTATCCTGTGAAGACACACTTTTTGCTTTGGGTTCGAGCTTATCAGGCTGAAGCCTCTTGACATAAGCATCGCATCCCCAAACCTTAAGAAATGACAGCTTATGTTTCTTTCCAAACCATAATTCATACGGTGTCGTCTCAACGGATTTAGATGGAGCCCTATTTAAAGTGAATGCAGCTGCCTCTAATGCATAACCCCAAAATGATAGTGGCATGACGGTAAGAGACATCATAGAACGCACCATATCCAATAGAGTACGGTTACGACGTTCGGGCACACCATTATGCTGTGGTGTTCCAGGTGGCGTGAGTTGTGAAACAATTCCACATTGTCTTAAATGTGTGCCAAACTCGTAACTTAGATATTTACCTCCATGATCAGATCGTAGAAACTTTATTTTCTCGTTATGATGATTCTCCACTTCACTCTGAAATTCCTTGAACTTTTCAAATGTTTCAGACTTGTGTTTCATTAAATAAATATACCTATATCTACTTAAATCATCTGTGAAGGTAAGAAAATAACGATATCCACCGCGTGCTTCAACACTCATCGGACCGCATACATCGGTATGTATTATTTCCAATAAGTAACTTGTCTGCTCCATTGCACCGGAAAACGGGGTTTTAGTCATCTTACCCAGAAGGCAGGGTTCACATGTTTCAAATGATTCATAATCAAGTGATTCCAAAAGTCCATCAGCATGGAGTTTCTTCATGCGCTTTACACTAATATGACCTAAGCGGCAGTGCCACAAGTATGTGGTAGTATCATCATTAACTTTGCATCTTTTGGCATCAGTATTATGAACATGTGTATCACTATGATCGTGATTCAATAAGAATAAACCATTCACAAGGGGTGCATGACCATAAAAGAGATTATTCATATAAATAGAACAACCATTATTCTCTGACTTAAATGAATAACCGTCTCGCAATAAACAAGATCGAGATATAATGTCCATGCTTAACGTAGGCACCAAATAACAATTATTTAGATTCAAAACTAATCCCAAAGGTAGACGTAGAGGGAGCGAGCCGACGGCGATCACATCAACCTTGGAGCCATTTCCAACGCGTTTCCACTACTACAGGATGATGCTAACGCGACACTACAATTAGAGATCCTTCGACGAAACTGTGTGCGATGCATTAATCGCAAACAGTGTTGTAAGAAGCCGTCAAAAATGATACGAACCGTTTGCGATGGCGGAGGCATCAAACACGATTCAGATTATAGTTGCGTGTGTGATGCGTGGCATACAATTGATCCACATGAACTGTTTGCGATGAGCCAGAACAATAGAAGCGGTCAGCCAAATGAAGGTGTGTGCGACATACGGCATACAGTTCACTTGGATGAACTGTTTGCGATGATCGAGAAGAACACAAATGATTCGACGTAACAAGATGTGTGTGATACCCGACAAATAGGTCGGTAATCAGAATTGTGTGCGATAATTATAGATAGTGCATATATTTTTTTCATTGTGAATTGTGTGCTCGACAGGGCACACAATTCATGAAACCAACCTATGGGCGATAATATAAAAGATCTCTGTCAAATACCTATTGCTAACCGTCTGCGATGAGATTGACAGGGGAACAGAGATAACTAATTAATATGAGCGAACAACAACAGAGACATATACAGTATGCTTAATTTAGTCCTTCTTCTTCTTCTTCTTCTTCTTGTTGGATGGCCCCGCGACATCGTCTTGGTGAGGGTGCTTCTTGCTGCTGACCGTTGGCTTTTCATCACCGTCGCAGTCGTCATCGCCATTGATGTCATCGTCCTCCTCCTCGTTCAACCATTCCTCCTCATCATCATCGTCGTCCTCTTCTTCGTCCTCCGACGGCTCCTTGTCCGTCTAGTTGTCGTCTGACGACTCGGGCGGCGGCGGCCCTTCCATGATCCGGATAAAATCGAGGTCTGGGCTCGACGCCGGACTCATGGGAGACGAGCAGGATGATTTTGATGTTGACCTATCATCGAGCGCCAGACTGCTGGCGGAACTGTCATCCTCGCTATCGCTTGACATGGCTGCGACATGTATACAAACCGCGAGAAAGCGAGATTGCAGAGTGTGTGCAAGTGTGTAGCGCGGCCGGCCGAGACGATGAAGATGGTGGAGACTGAAGCGGGGTATGCAGAAAAGAGGAATGGCAATTGAAGCGGGGGATTGAAGGATTATATTGGCCACTTGGCAGGCGGTTAGAATACTGATATAATCAACCGCAATTATTAGTACCCAGTCGCTCCAAATTCATGCGGTTGCGCGGTTCTCAGGCTAGTTGTAATGGGGAGTATCATATACTAGTATCATGCATATGATACTAGTGTATGATACTACCTCCCTAATGCATAGTATCATATATTAGTATCATGTGCTACTTTATTTATTACCATGCATGACACATAGTAGCATAACATTTACTATGATACGTATCATGATAAATTGCCTAGTTGGCATGCATGATACTAGCTATGATACTCCCACTACGACCAATGTGATAATTATGCACACGGGTTGGAACGTCCAAATGTGAAACAAGCATTTTTCATACTCCCTCTGTACCGTGACCAAGGTGG
This sequence comes from Thinopyrum elongatum, assembly GCA_011799875.1. NCBI lineage: Eukaryota > Viridiplantae > Streptophyta > Magnoliopsida > Poales > Poaceae > Thinopyrum > Thinopyrum elongatum. Next base: position 508,923,175 of record CM022303.1, read on the forward strand.
GGGGAAAAATGAGAGAACTTTATTTATCTGCTAGTCAATACCATTGCGTGTAGAGAATTGACCATTGCATGTTATGCTAAGTAGTCTCAAGTCATTGAATGTATACACGCCCCACGACTCCTATTGGCTGATTTCTTTTTTCAGGGCAAAAACAAGGAATGAGTTTTGGGATTATTTAGTTTTCGTAATGTGGCTTATGCACCGGTACGAAGGGAGTAGGACAGTTGGCAAGCAATAGGTGGAGCTTTGCTTATTGATATAGCCAGTAATAATCAAACAAAACCCCTAATCATCATTGCAAATAGCGCATAGAAGATGGCTAATGCGACAACCACAACTACACATGCTATTTCCTTCTTGTCTCTTGCTTTCATATGTTGCCTGTGATTGATTCTTTATTGCTTCATAATAGTGACTGTACACTCCAGATCAGTCAGTTTCTTCTTCAGCTTTACGTTATCTTCTGCGAGCTTGGTGATAACACTCTGAGCCCTACCATGCCATTCTTCATCCAGCCAGTTAATGAAGGCACAAGCCTCATATCCTTGCCAATGTTAAATAGTATTCAGGATGAGCGGTGGCATTAACTCAACTAAAATGATGAACTTAGCACTAACCTCCAAGGGGTAACTGAGAAACCGTCTGCCAATGTCGAATCCCTCCGTGCATACAAGTAGAGCGGGAGTGTGTCCATGCACACAACTCAGCTTTTGGCACTTCTTGGTGACGCAAAACTCAGAGTCGAACTCATGTTGCGGGAGTCTGGAGTCATACTCCGGTTCCGGCGGTTGATCGCTTTCCTTGGTGTGTGTGTGGGGGGGGGGGGTCATTCAGGAAGGATTGATGATACATCCATTTTGCATTATTCTTACTGTTATTTAGAGTGTTTTTAATCATTATAACACTTTGTGGAGCAATTCTAATGCCTTTTCTCTCTTAATATGCAAGATTTACATGAAGGGGGAGATTGCCGGCAGCTGGAATTCTGGACCTGAAATAGCTACGTCAGAGATACCTATTCTGCACATCTCCAAATGAGCTGAAATTTCACAGAGATTTATTTTGGAATAAATAGAAATTATTGAAGAAAAGAGATACCAGAGGGGGCCACCCAGGTGCCCACTAGGCACCACGGCGCGCCCTGGTGGGTAGTGGGGCCCTTGGCCAGCCTCTGGTGCCCATCTTCTGGTATATAAGCCCATTTGCGCTAGAAAAAAATAAGGAGAGGACTTTCGGGATGGAGCGCCGCCGTCTTGAGGCGGAACTTGGGCAGGAGCACTTTTGCTCTCTGGCGGAGTGATTCCGCCGGGGATACTTCCCTCTGGGAGGGGGAAATCGAAGCCATCGTCATCACCAACAACCCTCTCATCTTGGGAGGATCAATCTTCATCAACATCTTCACTAGCACCATCTCATCTCAAACCCTAGTTCATCTCTTGTGTTCAATCTTTGTATCAAAACCTCAGATTGGTACCTGTGGGTGACTAGTAGTGTTGATTACATCTTGTAGTTGATGCTAGTTGGTTTATTTGGAGGAAGATTATATGTTCAGATCCATTATGCTATTTATTATCCCTCTGATCTTGAGCATGAATATGATTTCTGAGTAGCTGCTTTTGTTCTTGAGGACATGGGAGAAGTCTTGTCATAAGTAATCATGTGAATTTGATATTCGTTCGATATTTTGATGATGTTATGTTGTGATTCCCTTAGTGGTGTTATGTGAACATCGACTACATGACACTTCACCATCTTTGGGCCTAAGGGAATGCATTGTGAAGTAGTACTTAGATGATGGGTTGCTAGAGTGACAGAAGCTTAAACCCTAGTTTATGCGCTATTCCGTAAGGGGCTGATTTGGATCCATATGTTTAATGCTATGGTTAGATTTTATCTTAATTCTTCTTTCATAGTTTCGGATGCTTACGAGAGGGGTTAATCATAAGTGGGAGGCTTGTTCAAGTAAGAACAGCACCCAAGCACTGGTCCACCCACATATCAAATTATCAAAGTAGCGAACACGAATCAAAGTCAAACCAACATGATGAAAGTGACTAGATGAAATTCCCATGTGTCCTCGAGAACGTTTTACTTATTATAAGAGACCATTCTGGCCTGTCCATTGCAACAAAAAGGATTGGGCTACCTTGCTACACCTATTGTTACTTTTATTACTTGTCACTTGTTACGAATTATCTTGCTACCAGACTATTTGTTACCAATAATTTCAGTGCTTGCAGAAAATACCTTGCTGAAAACCGCTCGTCATTTCCTTCTGCTCCTCGTTGGGTTTGACACTCTTACTTATCGAAAGGACTACTATTGATCCCCTATACTTGTGGGTCATCAATTGAGCAGGGAGCTACTTTGAACATGCTAAAAAAAGATCCGGATAGATTGGAACCTGACAAGACAATTCGGATCCGTAGTACATCTACCTTCTGATGACCTTAGGCAAGTGCACGATAGTGACCGCCGTCGTGGCGGCGCCGCCCATCGCGCTGCCGAGAGTGGTGATACAAGCAGGAGCAATCACACCGAAACCATTAGCACCACTCGTCTGCATTCCCTCAATGTTAGCACCACGCGAGGGAATTTGGGTGCTAGGGATTTGGAGGTTATCTAGGGATTTGGGGGAAATGGGGATACTGTGGGGATCTGATAATAGTCGGAAACTACTTATCGCACTATGCTGTATGTGGCACATGGTTTGTACATGTCGCTTGTGTTCGGTATTACAACTTCACACACGATTTCCACACCAAACCGTGTGAGGAAACAACGTAGGTGAGACACGGTTCCCGTGACATAACCGTATGTGTTGTACTACCTTGTACATATGGGGATGCAATAATTGGGTTAATACTTAGGGTAAACAGCCGCTCTACGGATACCCGTCAAAAAATAAAAATAGCCGCTCTGCAGATAGAGATGGCGGTGGCGGCCGTGGCAATGGCTACCGGATAGGAGGTTAATCCTCGGTCGGTCAACAGTGGCGGCGTGATAGGAGGTCAATCCTCGGTCGACGACGGGAGCTAGGAGGAGCTCAATCCTCGAGGTCGGTGGCGGCGTGATTGGAGCACATCCCTCGCTGTCGATGGCGGGATAGTGGAGCTCGAACTTCAAGTGGTTGCCCCACTAAGCTTTGCTCCTCGACCCTATTGTATCAGCGTGCCACGGCATCACACTTCTCTGTCTGTTGGGTGGAGGTCGCCGCGTGGCTAATTAATTAAGGTATTTTTTTGTTGAGTGGCTTAATTAAGGTATTCAATTCATAAGGGTAGTACTGTAGTACTCTGCGTGTAAATTGACTGGTCATTAATTTTTGTCATCGCACGGCTAGATAGCAATATGGAGCACCCTCAGTAATTATGAAAATAAAATCTTGTGATTTATGCACGCATCTTTGGGCATCAATTAATCCATGTATTTTTTTGAATTACCCCTCGTGTGGTGCAGATGGAATGATCTGAATGGATGAAGGATCAGAGAAGCTCAGAGTTTATCAGTGGCGTGACATAGTTCATCAATTTGGCTGAAAGGACAAATAAGAGAGTCCGTAATGATGATTACATCATGTGTCCATGCAGACGTTGTGCCAATTCAGAGTGACGTAAAGTTACAGATGTCGAGTTCCACTTACTCAAATAGGAATTCATGGATGGATATAAATGTTGGACTAGACACGGTGAAGAGCCGGTCATGGATGAATGTAACTAGGGCGGCGAGATGCCAAACCCCGATCAGAGTCACAAGGATTTTGAATATAACATTGGGGATGAGGCGTCGAGCTACCAACGGAACATAGACAAGCCAAAAACCCCACTGAAAAACCAAGACGGCGACGCAAACGATGACCTTGATATTCCATATTTTGCTGCTATGATTGCAGATTTCCAGGGCCCAGAAAAAGATATGATTGGGTACAAGGATTTTCCATCCATTGATGTGGACTCCAAGAAAGATTTGTATCCAGGTTGCAAACAGAAATATTCCAAGTTGAGTGCCACACTGGCGTTTCTCAGATTTAAAGCAGCAAACGATCTATCAAACAAGGGTTTCACAGAGTTGTTAGGTCTTTTCAAAGAAATTCTTCCAGAAGATAATGTGCTCCCCAAAAGCACGGATGAAGCGAAGAAAGTTGTTTGCCCATTGGAACTTGAAGTACATAAGATACACGCTTGTGTGAATGATTGTATATTGTACTGTGGTGAGTACAAAGATTTGCGTGCATGTCCCACATGCAAGCATGCACGATACAAGCATAGGAGAGCAAAGGACAAGTATAAATTGGACAACATGATCAAGACAGGAATCCCGTTCAAGGTTGTTTGGTACTTGCCTTTAGTTCCAAGGTTGAGGCATTTGTTTGCAAACCCTAGAGAGGCAAAGAGGTTGCGGTGGCATCATGATGAGTGAACTGTGGATAAATATATGAGGCACCCGAAAGATGGGGCTCAGTGGGAATTAATCGACAACAAGTATAAAGACTTTGCCAAGGATCCTAGAAGTATAAGGCTCGGGGAGTGTACTGACGGGATGAATCCATTTGGCGATATGAGCACCAAACACATCACATATGGCCGGTGCTTTTGTGCATATATAACCTCGCTCCTTGGTTGTGTATGAAGGAAAAATACATCATGATGTCAATGATTATCCAAGGCATGAAGCAACCTATAAATGACATCGACATTTACTTTTAGCTACTGGTAGAAGAACTACTGACATTGTGGGTAAAATAGCCTATTGTACAATATTACGATGCTTACAAAAAGGAGTTTTTCGATCGACATGCGATGCTGCTACACACCATTCAAGATGTGCCAGCATTAGGCAACACATCAGGATAGAAACACAAGGGGGGATCTAGGATGTGTCACATCCATGGATAGGACTGAGGGAGTCCTGGATTTAGGGGTCCTCGGGCGTCCGGGCTACGTGACGTGGGCCGGGCTGATGGGCCATGAAGATACAAGACAGAAGACTCTCTCCCGCGTCCGGATGGGACTCTCCTTGGCGTGGATGGCAAGCTTGGCGTTCGATATGAAGATTCCTTTCTCTGTAACCGACTTTGTACAACCCTAGTCCCCTCTGGTGTCTATATAAACCGGAGGGTTTAGCCCGTAGGGGCAATCATAATCAGACAGGCTAGACTTCTAGGGTTTTAGCCATTACGATCTCGTGGTAGATCAACTCTTGTAATACTCATATTCATCAAGATCAATCAAGCAGGACGTAGGGTATTACCTCCATAGAGAGGGCCCGAACCTGGGTAAACATCATGTCCCCCGTCTCCTATTACCATCGACCTTAGACGCACAGTTCGGGACCCCCTACCCGAGATCCGCCGGTTTTGACACCGACATTGGTGCTTTCATTGAGAGTTCCGCTGTGACGTCGAAGACAGGGTTGATGGCTCGCCTTGTTATCAAGGACAATATCACCTCCGGAGGAGCCCTGGCCTCAGGCCAAACCCTCCGGCTGGGCGGCTTTATCATGACCGCCCGTCCGGCCGTTAAGCCGACGATGACTTCTCGGGTCATCGAAAATCGCCTCCGCGTTGACTCCAAATACTCCAAACGGATGGATCCAACGGAGTTGTCGTCTTTAAACGAACTCCTGGATCGCATCACCGCCTCGGGGGTCATTACAGACTACGATCGGATTGGGCTTAAACCCGATCAGAGAGAAATCAAAATCTCCACCGATCACCCATCAGATAGCGGTGGTAGAAGAGCAAAACAACAACTCTTCCCCTGTGTTGAGGACGAACTATGTTCGGATTTCTGAGCTCAAAGAGCCGGATACCTGTCAGCGGAACGGCACGCCCTGTCCTCCAAACCTAGAATCGGACCATGGGCCCGAAGAATCAGTCGATATCCCGGAGCCCGAATTATTAAGCTCGGAAGTTTCTCAAACTCCGGATCCTAAACTGGGTCAGGGTTCGGATTTAAAGCCACCCACCCACCCAGACAGACGCGATCTCATGTACATACGACAGCAGTCTCAGGAAACAGTCCATCACTTTTCGGCCAGATTCCTCCTTGTCAAAGACAAGATTGAAGATTGCCGCGACGAAGACGCGATCTCAGCATTCTGCAACAATTGCACGGACGAAGGAATCCTCAACGCCATCAACCGCCGTCGCGTATCACACTTCGCTGACTTGGCAACCATAGTACAGAAGTACTGCGCAATGGAAAGTGCCTGGAAAACTCCGGCAGCTCGTTGGGAACCACTGGTTCCCACTCAACCCCTAGTCCGAGCAAAAAGGGTGCACCCCCATGGGGTGCCCGACCCAATAGTAAAGAAATCTAAGCCCATTATGGGGCGCGGAACCGTTCTGGAGGGATGGCTCAATAGGCCATGCAAAATACACATAACACCGGATACCGTACCAATTCACAGCCTTAGAGCATGTTGGATACTCCGGCAAGTGGCCAAGAGCGGCAAGGATATCCTCACCAAAAATACCTCAGAACAACACCCCCCGGAAGACGACGACCTCAGAGTATTGACGGTCTTCGAGACCTTCGCTTCAAACAATAGGAGCAAAAGGGCACTCCGCGACCTCGCCGAAGTCTGCCAAGTCGCAACAATAAACCCCTGGAACGACATGGCCAGACGAGCCAAAATCTAGGACAGTCCGGGCACCAGCTGCCTTGGTCCTCAGTCCAATCGTGGACGGCTTTCGGCTCACCAAAGTACTCATGGACGGCGGCAGCGGACTAAACCTCATCTATGAGGACACGCTCAACAAAATGGAAATAGACAGGAGCCGCATCGAGCAAAGTAGCACGACCTTCCAGGGAATCATTCCCAGTCGGGAGGCGCGGTGCGCGGGAAAAATCACATTCGACGTGGTATTCGGCACGCCGGAGAATTATCGGTCCGAAGAGATGACCTTCCAAGTGGCCCCTTTCAACAGTGGATATCACGCCCTATTGGGGCGAGATGCATTTACACGCTTCCAAGCTATACCTCATTACGGGTACATGAAGCTCAAGATGCCCGGGCCCAATGGTATTATCACTCTTTCCAGTGATCCGGACATAGCACTCCGCACCGAAAACAAAACTGCATCCCTGGCCCTCGAGGCATTGTCCGAAGCCCTCGCGGCCGAAGAATTAGCCGCACTACGCTCCATGGTGGATAGGGACGACGTAATCCTGGACAAGCGACCCAAATCCACCTCCTTCAAACCAGCAGACGAAATCGTCAAATTCCAGGTCCACCCAATGGACCCCAAGAAGATAGCCTCTATCGGGGCACAACTGGACCCAACGGTTGACGCCGCATTACGAGCGTTCCTACGTGAAAATTGGGACATATTTGCCTGGCACCCTTCTGATATGCCAGGAATCCCACGCAGGTTGGCCGAACACAGCCTCAACATATTGAAGGGATACAAGCCGATCAAACAAACACTGTGGCGCTTTTCCGAACCCAAATGACAAGCTATGGGGGAGGAGCAGGCCAAGTTAATCGAGGCCGGATTCATCAGAGAAATAGAACATCCGGACTGGCTAGCAAACCTGGTGATGGTACCAAAGAAGGATAAATCCTGGCCATGGGCATACAACGTCTGGAGGTGCGCGGGATTCAAATCTCGCAATATCCCAAATAAATGGAGACTTTGACACAAAAGATCCGAAAATGGCGGCCTATCGTAACGCCGTACTCAAAATATCAGCCCGGTTCGAGGGACTCGAGTTAAATCATGTGACTCGAGAAAGTAATCAAGCGGCGGATGTCCTTGCTCGTATGGGAGCCAAGCGCGACCCCGTCCCGCCTAACATCTTTCTGGAACGGCTCTTCAAGCCATCCGTGGTGTGGCAGGATGAAAGCGGCAACACTAGCCCGGACCCGATCATACCCCCTTAGTCCGAGCACAATACCGATATCATCGGGGGCTCAGCCACCGAAGCAACACCATCGGCCCATCTCATAATGGCAGTAATTACCCCATGGACCGAACCCTTCTTGGCCTACCTTAATAGGCGAGAGCTCCTTGAGGATCCTAACGAGGCTCGCTGCATTGTCCGGCGCTCGAAAGCCTACAAGGTCCATGACGGTGAGCTCTACAAGAAAAGCGCTACCAGAATCCTTCAAAGATGTATCTCCGAAGAAGAGGGGCGGTAGCTCCTGGCCGAAATCCATGCTGGCCTTGGCGGTCACCACGCCGTGGCTCGGGCCCTTGTGGGTAAAGCCTTCCGTACAGGTTTCTTTTGGCCTATGGCCCAAGCAGATGCACAGGACCTTGTCCAACGTTGTGTCGGATGCCAGCTTTTCGCTAATCAAAGCCATATGCCACCTACTGCGCTACAAACAATCCCCATTACATGGCCTTTCGCGGTCTGGGGGCTTGATATGGTCGGACCCTTTAAAGGGGGAAGCCACAAGAAAAAATATCTGCTGGTCATGGTAGATAAATTCACTAAGTGGATTGAGGCCAAACCGGTTAAAACGGCCGAAGCCGGACCAGTGATAGACTTTATATCCGGTGTCGTACACCGTTATGGTGTTCCACAGAACATTATCACAGACAACAGCTCTAACTTTACAGCCGACGAGGTGAAAACCTGGTGCGCTAACCTGGGCATCAAGCTCGATTATGCCTCTGTCTATCACCCGCAAACAAATGGTCAAGTCGAACGGGCCAATGGTCTTATTATGAGCGGCATCAAGCCCAGACTAGTGCGGTCTTTGAAAGAATTAGACAAGCACTGGGTTGAGGAGCTCGACTCCGTACTCTGGGGGCTACGGACCACGCCCAACCGCACTACCGGATACACACCGTTCTTCATGGTGCACGGCGTAGAGGCCGTGTTGCCCTGCGACATTATGCATGACTCACCACGAGTGCGCATGTATGAAGAGAGAGAGGCCGAGCTTGATCGGCAAGACAGCTTAGACGCCCTGGAGGAGGAGCGCGACGTTGCAAAGGCCCGTTCCACATTGTATCAACAACGGGCTCGCAGATATCAAAGCAGAGAAGTGCGGGCCAAGACTTATATTGTTGGCGAACTCGCTCTACGCTTGCCAGAGAAGAAAAAGGACAAATTCAAGCCCAAATGGGAGGGTCCCTTCATCATTGATGAAGTTCTCACTGGAGGAGCGTACCGACTGTGTGATGCATCAGATAATCGCTTAGAGCCGAACCCATGGAACGCCGCCAGACTCCGAAGATTCTACGCCTAGAGCCGGACTCTTTGTTCGTCTTCTTCTCCCTTTTTGTCCATTACCTTTTTTCTTTTTTCTCCTCTCTTTTGTTTTTTCCTAGCTTTAAGCTCTTGTGCGGCTAAACCGCGCACCTATGACGTACACATCCTTAAATATGTACGTCCATAATACCTGGGGGCTTCTTGTACAGAAGCTTATTATTATTATTATTATTATTTTCCGAGCATCAAGCTCACCACATATGTGTCTTTTCCTCATATGTACCTTTTCTTCGCCATTATATGCACCGTTATGACTTAAGTTTTGGCCAAGCTGGGTTGCCTGGCTCCTGTGCTTATGCCCTACGTTCCCGTTAGTTCGGCTAGGGCATAAAGGGAGCACCTCTGCGATTGTTACTGCCGGGTCATCCGGATGTGTACCTCAGACTGGGTGAAGCCGAAAGCTAGCGTTCTTAAGGGAATATTCGGTCGGCGGACTAAAGATGTTTTTTCACTCATTACATTATGAACCCCCAGATGCTATGTATACTGTGATTTTTTAATCACAGTTCGGACATGAACATTAACGCATGTTCACCCAGGGAAAGGAACCCTTAACGGAACTATTCTCTCTGGAAGATGTTTCTTACAATTACATGTAATATAACATAGCTAGCCGGATACAACTTGTCTGTTCAAGCAACTATGACCCCTACGCCTGGTTTCCACGCGTACCCCGGTTTGTATTACCGCGCCGATATTCGGAAACACTCCGCACCTTCGGGTCCGGAGGTCGAAGCGAAAAGGTCCGCCATGACAATCGTTTTACAATCCGGCTAGGGACAAATTTGTCAATCGAAGCACATAGTCACTTAGACTCAAAAACTTCTTCCTCTATGTCGTCCAACAGGCTGTCTAGTTTACAATCCTGTTGGGACAATTCGGCGGCTACCTTTACTTGGTCATATACTAAACTAACTGGAACTTCTTTTCCGTCTGATCCTCGAGGTCCGACCCGAGCCATATGATTCAGATCAAGCTTGGTATACCGTGTTTTCACCATGGCCCAGGCCTCTCGCGCACCTTCTCGGCAGGCCGATATCTTCCATAATCGGAAACGCCTCCGCGCTCCTTTGAATAGCTGCACAAGTTCCTCCATACTTTCTGGAGGGGAGGCGGATGGCCATAAGGCCTTGGCAACACTCCGCATTGCCTGTCGAGCTCGCCCGTGCATTTGCGACAGCTCTTGTAGCAGATCGCCTGAAGATCCGGACATTTCCTCTTCGGGACGGCCGGTCAGCATACCTCCAGACATAAATCTGTCAGTTCCTTTCCTCGCCGAATTACACGGAGGTAAGATCGAAAGCATACTAAATATGCCGCCTCGTAGCGTCTTATTTTCCTTCACGGAGTCAGCTAGCTGGGCTCGCACATCTTTCAGTTCTTCGCCCAGCAGGGTGTTGGTATCCTGCAGCTTGTTTTTCTCCTCCCTGACCCATGTCAGCACACGTTCGCCCGCGGCCAGTAGCCTTTTGGCTTCTTGTTTATCCGCTTGCGCGATTTCAAGTGCCTCCTTCAGCTGATCTGACGATCCTGCCATGAGATATGCAACACTGTTAGCATTGCTGGTATATGATTATGTTTTCTCGATGGAGGGTAACATTACCAGGCGACGCCTTCTTGGATTTCTCCAAATCGGCGATGGCAGCAGTTAGCTGAGTCCGACACTTTTCCAGTTCTTGAGACAGCAGGTTGTTCTTCTCTGTAAGCACCTGGTTATACAATGATCCTTAAATCAGTTGTATCAACTGCTTCAAGTCTCGGGGGCTACTGGTATATAATTATCAGGGTTGTACGATGTGAACTTACCCGCATATCTTTCAAATGCTGGTTTGTGGCTCTGGTAAGCCCGTCTCGAGCAGCTCGGATGTATGCATTAGCCGAGCTGAAGGCATTGAATGCCTCTTTTGTAAAGCCGGGGTCGCGAAGAGCGGCCCTCCAGCGCCGATGATTCATGGCGCTCTCCACTTCTGAGTTTGTGATGGATACATCATCCGAATCCTCTACCGAAGGACAATCCGGCATCACTCCAGTCTCGGACCTTGTCTTTATGGCAGGTTCTGGAGCCTGACTGTTGGGAGCGTGACCTGCAGGACCCCCAGACATAGTTCGGCGAACGCTCTTCCTGAGACACAAACAGACAATATCACAGTTGGATGTGACTGCCAAGGGGCATATTTACGAAGCCATACCTCTTTGACGATGGCTCGGTCGTGACTTCGTTTGCCTTCCTCTTCGAAGGCTTGCCCGATGTAGGCGCCGCTATCTTTTGAGTCGCCTCTGGTGTAACATGGCGCGCCGAGCACCTCCCCTTTAGAACACGAGAAAGTGCGGTGGGTGAGGCAGAATGAGGAAGCTCTTTCGGAGGAGAGGTCTCCTGATTACTTACGTGTGAGGCAGGAAGAAGGCCGGGATAGTCTGCTATAATGGCCACTTCTGTGCCATCGTAGCTCGCCTGGTAAAATACTCCCTCCTCTAGCTCTACAAATATGTTCGGATCCTCCTCGAATCCGGGGTCAAGATCGCGGTTATGGTCCTCCGGCTGTGGAGCGGGGCTGTAGATCCCCGTGACGAACTTTCGCCATTCCTGTTACAAATGGACGGGTTAGTATTAGTCGAAAGTGACTCATGGAAAGGATTGAGTATGATGGTGGGATTAAAACTCGCCCAGCTGGGAGGATTGTACATGGAAAATCCCTCTCGGCGTTTAAGACGGATAAATTCCTCTTTCTCCCCTTTGTACAGATCAGCCAATATTTTAGCCAGAGCGGCGGGGGTGTCCGGACCTTTTCGGCCACAGCGTGAGGCGTCATCTTCCCCATTGTAGTGCCACATAGGGAGCCCTCTAAATTGGAGTGGCTGGACACCCCGCACTATGGAGATCGCCATTACCTCAATTATTGATAATCCGGACTGGGCGAGCGCCTTTATCTTGCTCATTAATTGATGGATTTCTGCACTATCTTCCTCCTCGAGGCTCCTAGGGCACCAGTTGTGGCGTTTCTTCAAGGGAGCGCTGGAAAATTCAGGGAGACCCATTCAGATTGGGTCAGGGAGAGCGACGTCCTCAATATAAAACCACTCTGTGGGCCACTCCTCGGATGCCTTCTTCGGTGTGCCGGATAGGTATCCGGTCCCGACTATGCGCCATACTTCGGCGCCGCCCACCTCGAATATGGATCCCTCTTGGGTACGAGGGATGAGGCAGAATAGTTTTCTCCATAAATCAAAGTGGGCTTCACAGCCCAGGAAAAGCTCGCAAAGGGCAACAAAACCCGCGATGTGCAAGATAGAGGCCGGCGTGAGGTTGTGCAGTTGGAGGCCATAATACTCCAGGAGTCCTCGGAGGAAAGGGTGGATTGGAAACCCGACGCCCCTTGGCAAATAGGAAATGAAGCACACCCGTTCCCCCCTGGTTGGGTTGGGGAAATTTTCCGCCAAAGCTTCGCCTGAGAAGGAGGTCAAACCTGCTCGAACAGGGACTAGATCCGTGGGGGGAAGAAATCCCTGTGTTTGGAGCTTCGCCAGCCGGTCATGGGATACAGAACATCTTCCCCAATCGCCTTTTTTGGAGCCGTGGGGGCGGGTGGAAGAGCTGGGAGCACTAGCCATGGTAGGAATGGTTTCTCCCAGCAAGCTTTGAGGATTTCCCGCTTGGTCAGGGAGTTATGTGCAAAGATACCTCGACCTCTCGTATTCGTTCGACATGTGGAAACTGAAATCATGAAGGCGTGGAAGCCGATGAGCACGACATCAAATGGAAGGCCGAATACAGCTCCTTAAGTCAGATACTTCGAAGTAATCAGAGGAGGAACCCGCCTTGCAATGCCGAAGACAATCTGCGCTCCGGACACATCGTCATTGAAAGCCTGGTTCGGGGGCTACTGAGGGAGTCCTGGATTTAGGGGTCCTCGGGCGTCCGGGCTACGTGACGTGGGCCGGACTGATGGGCCATGAAGATACAAGACAGAAGACTCTCTCCCGTGTCTGGATGGGACTCTCCTTGGTGTGGATGGAAGCCTGGCGTTCGATATGAAGATTCCTTTCTCTGTAACCAACTTTGTACAACCCTAGTCCCCTCTGGTGTCTATATAAACCGGAGGGTTTAGCCCGTAGGGGCAATCATAATCAGACAGGCTAGACTTCTAGGGTTTTAGCCATTACGATCTCGTGGTAGATCAACTCTTGTAATACTCATATTCATCAAGATCAATCAAGCAGGACGTAGGGTATTACCTCCATAGAGAGGGCCCGAACCTGGGTAAACATCGTGTCCCCCGTCTCCTGTTACCATCGACCTTAGACGCACAGTTCGGGACCCCCTACCCGAGATCCGCTGGTTTTGACACCGACAAGGACAGCGAGCAGATTTCTTCCCAACTCGCACAAAACTGTGTATTTGCGTCATCGTAGGTTCTTACGGAAAGATCACCCATACCGAAAGATGAAAGCTGAATTTGATGGTACGGCAAAGGTAGGTTTGGTGCCAAGACCTTGTCCTAGGAAGTTGGTCCACATCATGGCTAAACAAATTAAAGTTGTTCTTGGAAAGAACCACGCTTTGACGGTGAAACAAACACCTAGGGATCTAGTGTTTAAGAAGAAAACAATGTTCTGGGAATTACCTTACTAGGAGATTCTACGTGTACGTCACTGCATCGATGTCATGCACATAGAGAAGAACGTATGTGAAAGTATCCTTGGTACTCTGCTCAAGATTAAAGGTAAAACAAAGGATGGTGATGGTGCACGACTCGATATGCTTGGTGATAAATTGATCAGTAGCGAAGTAGTATGATAGTAACGGTAACAGTAGCAGTTTTGTAGTGATTGTAATAGTAGCAATAGCAAAAGTAACTTAGCAAAGATCAATATATGAAAATCTCGTAGGCATTGGATCAGCGATGGATAATTGTGTTGGATGGCATACATCATGCAACAATCATAAACTAGGGCGACACAGAACTAGCTCCAATTCATCAATATAATGTAGGCATGTATTCCATATGTAGTCATACGTGCTTATGGAAAAGAACTTGCATGGCATCTTTTGTCCTACCCTCCCGTGGCAGCGGGGTGCATAAGGAAACTAAGGGATATTAAGGCCTCCTTTTAATAGAGAACCGGAACAAAGCATTAGCACTTAGTGAATACTGAACTCCTCAAACTACGGTAATCACCGGAAAGAATCCCAATTATTGTCACCTTGGAGTATGCGGATCATAACTCATAATAGGTGCATATAACTTGCAAGATAGGATCAACAACACACATATATTCATGAAAACATAATAGGTTCAACTCTGAAATGATGGCACTCGGGCCCTAATGACAAGCATTAAGCATAGCAAAGTCATAGCAACATCAATCTCAGAACATAGTGGATACTAGGGATCAAGCCCTAACAAAACTAACTCAATTACATGATAAATCTCATCCAACCCATCACCGTCCAGCAAGCCTACGAAGGAATTACTCACTCCCGGCGGTAAGCATCATGAAATTGGCGATGGAGGAAGGTTGACGATGATGACGGCATCGATTTCCCCTCTCCGGAGCCCCGAACAGACTCCAGATCAGTCCTCCCGATGAAGAACAGGAGGTGGCGGCGGCTCCGTATCGTAAAACGTGATGAATCCTTCTCTCTGATTTTTTTCTTGGCGAATAGGAATATATGGAGTCGGAGTTAGGGTTGTCGGAGGTCTAGGGGGCCCACAAGCTCACAGGGCGCGCCCTGGGGGTGGGCGTGCCCCCTGAGCTTGTGGCTCCTGGGTGGCCCCCCTCTGGTATATTTTTACACCAATATTTTTATATTTTCCACAAATATTCTCTGTAAATTTTCAGGTCAATCCGAGAACTTTGATTTCTGCACAAAAACAACACCATGGCAATTCTGCTGAAAACAGCGTCAGCCCGGGTTAGTTTCGGTCAAATCATGCAAATTAGAGTCCAAAACAAGAGCAAAAGTGTGCAATCCGAGAACTTTGATTTCTGCACAAAAACAACACCATGGCAATTCTGCTGAAAACAGCGTCATTCCGAGTTAGTTTCATTCAAATCATGCAAATTAGAGTCCAAAACAAGAGCAAAAGTGTTTGGAAAAGTAGATACGACAGAGACGTATCATCAATCAAAATGCAAGAATGAAGCAGAAGATGATAACAAATTCCTCCACGCTCACCAGAGTTACAATTTCACTCTAAAAGAAGAAAAAGAGTTCTTCGACTATTTGTTGTCACTTAAGACACCCTCTTCCTACTCCGCAAACATCAGAAGTCTCGTGGATGTGATCTCAGGTAAAATGAAGTTGGCACACATGAAGTCACATGATTGCCACGTAATGTTGATACAAATCCTCCCGGTGGCCATCAAGAATATGATGGACACAGATATAAGAAACACACTCATTGATCTTTGTGATTTCTTCAACAAACTATGGCAGAGAGTGGTAGATCCTGAAGAGCTGGATTCTATGCAAGAGGATATTGCAAGAATATTGTCCAGCCTAGAGATGTTTTTTCCACCATCATTCTTTGATGTCATGGTCCATCTCACTGTGCACCTTGTCGACGAGATAAAGTATTGTGGTCCTGTGTTTCTTCGCAACATGTATCCCTTCGAGCGGTTCATGGTAATATTAAAGCGCTATTGTCAGAACAGATGCCATCCAGAGGCAAGCATCCTACAAGGTTATACCGCAGAGGAGGTGGTTGAGTTTTGCACCAAATACATGAAACAAAGACCTATAGGTTTGCCCCTCTCTCACCATGAGGGAAGGCTGGCTGGTAAGCTGGTCCTTGCTGGTAAGCAAAAGGCTGCACCCAGAGATTTGACCGACAAAGCCCATTTAACGGTACTGCTTAACATCCGAGCTCTCAACGCTTATGCTGACGAACACTTGGAGGTGATACGACGAAGGTTCTTACCCATGGTGCATCCATTAGATGTCGAGATGAAGGCGCACAATAAGGACTATGCCAGATGGCTGAAGAATCATTTGGCACGCGGATCCATGGATGACATTGCTACGTGGTTGGCACAAAAGCCATCACCTACGGTATTGATGTACCAAGCGTATGACATAAATGGCTACACATTCTACACTGAGGAACGTGATGAGAAGACCTCATATCAGAACAACTCTGTTCGAATAGAATGCATGACTGTAGATGAAGCAGATAAAAGGGTATACTATGGAACCATCATAGAAATTTGGGAGCTTAACTATGTGAAAGTTAAGGTGGCATTATTCAGGTGCAAACTAATCCCTCTCAGTCAGGTAAAGGTTGATGATTACAGGAATACCCGTGTTAACATGTCAAAGATGGCATATCACATGGACCTGTTCATTCTTGCCAGTGATGCTACCCAGATTTTCTATGTGAAAGACCCCATGCATAGGAACTGCTATGTAGTGATGCATGGGAAGAGGAGGGTACTCACTACTAGGGAAAAGCTTATAGGCAGACGCTTACTAGTAGCGCGGGTTTATACCCCTCGCTACTGCTACTTACTAGTAGCGCAGGTTTTTACCCCTCGCTACTACTAAGTTGATAGTAGTAGCGCGGGTTTTTACCACTCGCTGCTACTAAGCGGTCTCTACCGTGCCCCCCGGGACATGCCATGGTAGTAGCGAGGGGTATAAACCTGCGCTACTGCTGAGTTGATAGTAGTAGCGCGGTTTTATACCCCTCGCTACTACTAAGTACGAGGTAGGTGAAGTCCCCATATCCTCGACCAAATCCCTCCTCTCTCCCTCACTCTCCCCCTCTCTCCATAGGCTCTCCCATGGTGCTCCTGCCCAAGCACATCTCCTCCTCCATGGCGCCCAACGAGTCCGCCTCCTCGCGTCGCTGGCGTCCAGGAGCTCGCCCGTCTTCCCCCTCGCCTCCATGCCACCACGACGGAGCACCTCACCACCGGTGACCAGCCCCGATGCGCCCTCCATCTCCTTCCTTTCTCCCTTGTTTCTCTTTTTCCATCTCCCTCTCCCTCTCCCTTCGGTTTTACTCACCTCCCATGCCCATGGCTGCACAGGTCATCGACATGGCCAACCAGGAGCTCTCCGCCTTGGCCACGAAGAGGATCCTCATACCATCGTCTTGCTCTACACTGGATCCGGTCCCTCTCCAACAGCCATCGCCAGATCTGGTCTGCCGCTACCCGTCCGCACCTCCGGTGACCCCTGTCGTCGCTGGATCGGACCATTGACACCATTGACAGCATGCACGGGGTCAAGATTTTTTTTTGGTTTTTGAAATTAATAGTAGTAGCGCGGGTCACAGACACGCGCTACAGATAGTTAGTAGTAGCGCGTGTGGAATCCGCGCTACTACTAACACACGTACTAGTAGCGTGGGATGCACCGCGCTACAACTACCAGTTAGCTGTAGCGCCGTAGTAGTAGCGCGGGCACCCGCGCTACTACTAGCTGTTTAACCCACACTACTACTAGGCTTTTTCCTAGTAGTGACTGAGCATCGAGGATGTTGCTAATGAGGATGAGTACGATGAATTTGCTGAGTTGCCAGCCAAGGGATCATGCACCAACCATATAGAGAGGCTTAAAATCATAAAAAAAAACTAAGTTCATTCGGGGTCAACCTAATGATCCCAGTTCCCCCATGTAAATGGAAATTAAGTCGTAACACTATTTTTTATGCCTGTTCTGCAACTTAATTCGTTCAATTTAGAACTGTCGCGTGTACTGAATTGTGAGTTATGCCCGGCCTTCTGTTGATCTAAGAACGGTTAATATGTTGACCTTGATATGTTGCCAGTCCAGGCAATGAATTTGATCTATTTATGATTATATACCCTAGAGGTAGCACACTCAATTGATCTCACTCCAGTATGTATGAACAGAGCATATGCAATCTGGTTTACGAATAGCACACAGTTCATTCATGAAAGATGTGTGCCTACCAAACCGTGGTTGATGCCCCCCTACTGCGCGGGATGTGAGTCGTGCGTTCTGATTGGCCAGAACCCAAACCCCACTGATCATACGTCCGCACCGTTGGATGCTCCTAGATTGAACGGCAATCCTCATCCCTTTCATCAGCACATGCAGTTGCGGTTAGGATTTGATTTATATGCACAAAATGCATGGTAACTGCAAAAAATGCCTTAAATATAGCAAACGAGCCCTGCAATGCGCCAGAAAAGCAAACCTATGGTATAATGGTGATTGCGTACCGTGGAAATTTTTATGAGGCGAAACGATGAAGTCACTGGCCACTGGAGTTCGAATTGCCACATCTCCTTTTGGAAACTATGATCCTTCTTGTGAGATGCTCCAGTTTCCAAGGAGCGATCATCAAAACTTGTGCCAAACTTTACCATTTTTCCACGGGGTCATTGATGTCTACTACACAACTTTATTCTTGTAGACTCGTGTTGGGCCTCCAAGTGCAGAGTTTTGTAGGACAGTAGCAATTTTCCCTCAAGTGGATGACCTAAGGTTTATCAATCCGTGGGAGGCGTAGGATGAAGATGGTCTCTCTCAAACAACCCTGCAACCAAATAACAAAAAGTCTCTTGTGTCCCCAACACACCCAATACAATGGCAAATTGTATAGGTGCACTAGTTCGGCGAAGAGATGGTGATAAAAGTGTAATATGAATGGTGGAAATATATTTTTATAATCTGAATAAATAAAAAAAGCAAGGTAGGAAGTGATAAAACGGAGCACAAACGGTATTGCAATGCTTGAAAACAAGGCCTAGGGTGCGTACTTTCGCTAGTGCAATCTCTCAACAATGCTAATCTAATTGGATCATATAACCATCCCTCAACGTGCGATGAAGAATCACTCCAAAGTTCCTATCTAGCAGAGAACATAAGACGAAATTGTTTGTAGGGTACGAAACCACCTCAAAGCTATTCTTTCCGATCAATCTATCCTAGAGTTCGTACTAAAATAACACCAAGCTATTCTTTCCGATCGATCTAACCAAGAGTTCGTACTAAAATAACACCATATGATACACATCAACCAACTCTAATGTCACCTAGATACTCCAATGTCACCGCGAGTACCCGTGAGTTGATTATACGATATGCATCAAACAATTTCAGATTCATAATACTCAATCCAACACAAAGAACCTCAAAGAGTGCCCCAAGATTTCTACCGGAGAAACAAAGACGAGAACGTGCATCAACCCCTATGCATAGATTACCCCAATGTCACCTCGGGAATCCGTGAGTTGAGTGCCAAAACACATATCAAATGAATCAATATGATACCCCATTGTCACCATGGGTATTCATAGCAAGACATACATCAAGTGTTCTCAAATCCATAAAAGTATTCAATCCAATAAAACGAAATCTCAAAGGGAAAACTCAATTCATCACAAGATAGAGAGGGTAAAACACCATATGATCCAACTATATTAACAAAGCCCGCGATATATCAAGATCGTGACATCTCAAGAACACGAGAGAGAGAGAGAGATTAAACACATAGCTACTGGTACAAACCCCCAGCCCCGAGGGTGGACTACTCCCTGCTCATCATGGTGGCCGCTGGGATGATGAAGATGGCCTCCGGTGATGATCTCCCCCTCCGGCAGGGTGCCGGAACGGGGTCTAGATTGGTTTTTTGTGGCTACAGAGGCTTACGGTGACGGAACTTCTGATCTAGGGTTACCCCAAGGGTTTTTGGAATATTTGGGAATTTATAGGGCGAAGAGACGGTGCGGGAGGCCATCGAGGTGGGCACAACCCACCTGGGCGCGCCTGGGCCCCCAGGCGCGCCCTGGTGGGTTGTGCTCTCCTTGGAGCTCCCCTCTGGTACTTCTTTGGCCCACCGGGTGTCTTCTGGTCCAGAAAAAATCTCCAAAAAGTTTCGCCGCATTTGGACTCCGTTTGGTATTGATTTTCTGCGATGTAAAAAAACATGCAAAAAACAGCAACTGGCACTAGGCACTATGTCAATAGGTTAGTCCCAAAAAATGATATAAAGTTGCTATAAAATGATTGTAAAACATCCAAGAATGATAATATAACGGCATGAATACTTCATAAATTATAGATACGTTGGAGACGTATCAGTCGTGTGAGCACGCCATGGTGACACACCAATTTTTGTGATTTTCGGACTCCATCTGCATTTCCTGTAATTAAAATACCAACAAAGCCTACGCCAGTGGCCACACCTTGCAGCCGAAATGTTTGAAAATTCTCCCCGCTTCTTGGACAATGAATGAAAACTCGCAAAGCGACACACAAATGATTTGTACACCTTCTTTGCTAACACCCACATGTAGTTGTAGTAGGATTTTGATTTTATATGCACTAAATGCATGGTAAATGCAAAAATGGCTTAAATATAGCAAACGAGACCTCAAATGGGCCAGAAAATCAAACTTAGGGTATATTGGTGATTGCTTACCGTGGAAAAAAATTCGAGGCGGAACGATGAAGTCACCGACGATTGGAGTCCGAATTGCCGCGTCTCCTTTTGGAAACTATGATCCTTCTTGTGAGATGCTCCGGTTTCCATGGAGTGGTCATCAAAACTTGTGCCAAACTTTACCAAATTTTTTCCATGGGGTTGTGACAGCACGCCACGGTGACACACCGATTTTCGTGATTTTCAGACTCTATATGCATTTCCTGTAATTAAAATATCAACAAGGCCTACACCGGTGGCCGTACCTCACGGCTGAAATGTTTGAAAATTCTCCCTGTTTCTCGGACAATGAATGAAAACTCGCAAAGCGACACACAAATGATTTTGCTAACACCCACATGTAGTTGTGGTAGGGTTTTGATATATATGCACTAAATGCATGGTAAATGCAAAAAATGGCTTAAATATAGCAAATGAGACCTGAATGCACCAGAAAATCAAACCTAGGGTATAATGGCGATTGCTTACCATGGAAAAAAAATTGAGGCGGAATGATGAACTCACGTCGTCATTTAAATGAAAATATGCTGTTAATTGATGTAAATGTTTTCAAATAGCACACTGTTCATTCATGAAAGACGTGTGCCTACCAAACCATGGCCGATGCCCCTCCACTAGAGTGCGCGATGTGAGTCATGTGTTCTGATTGGCCAGAACCTAAACCCCACGGATCGTATGTCTGCACCGTTGGATGCTTTGAGATCGAGCGACAATCCTCATCCCTTTCATCAGCACATGCAGTTGCGGTTAGGATTTGATTTATATGCACAAAATGCATGGTAAATGCAAAAAATGCCTTAAATATAGCAAACGAGCCCTGAAATGCGCCAGAAAAGCAAACCTGTGGTATAATGGTGATTGTGTACCATGGAAATTTTTATGAGGCGAAACAATGAAGTCACCGACCACTCGCGTTTGAATTATCACATCTCCTTTTGGAAACTATGATCCTTCTTGTGAGATGCTCTGGTTTCCAAGGAGCGATCATCAAAACTTGTGCCAAACTTTACCAAATTTTTTCCACGGGATCGTGAGAGCACACCTCAGTGACACACCAATTTTTTGTGATTTTTGGACTCCATCTGCATTTCCTGTAATTAAAATATCAACAAGGCCTATGCCGGTGGCCGCACCTCGCAGTCAAAATGTTTGAAAATTCTCCCCGCTTCTCGGACAATGAATGAAAACTCGCAAAGCGACACACAAATGATTTGTACACCTTCTTTGCTAACACCCACATGTAGTTGTAGTAGGGTTTTGATTTTATATGCACTAAATGCATGGTAAATGCAAAAAATGGCTTAAATATAGCAAACGAGACCTGAAATGGGCTAGAAAATCAAACCTAGGGACTGGTGATTGCTTACCGTGGAAATTTTTTGAGGCGAAACGATGAAGTCATCGATGATTGGAGTCCGAATTGCCGCGTCTCCTTTTGGAAACTATGATTCTTCTTGTGAGATGCTCCGGTTTCCAAGGAGCAATCATCAAAACTTTTGCCAAACTTTACCAAAAAATTTCCATGGTCGTGAGAGCACGCCATGGTGACACACCAATTTTTGTGATTTTCGGACTCTATATGCCTTTCCTGTAATTAAAATACCAACAAGGCCTACGCTGGTGGCCGCACCTCGCGGCCGAAATGTTTGAAAATTCTCCGCTTTTCTCGGACAATGAATGAAAACTTGCAAAGCGACACAGAAATGATTTTCCTAACACCCCGATTGCTTGTAATCTGCATTGGTATTTTCCCCGAAGAGGAGAGGATGATGTTGCTACTTCTTGAGCTTGTGTTGATTTTTTCCTTGAAGAGGAAAGGGTGATGCAGCAAAGTAGAGATAAGTATTTCCCTCAGTTAAGAACCAAAGTATCAATCCAGTAGGAGCCACAAGCAAGTCTCCAATCTATGCACCTACACAAACTAACAAACACTTGCACTCAACGCGAAAAAGGGGTTGTCAATCCCTTCACGGTCTCGAACAAAGTGAGATCTAATAGAGAAAGGTATGAAAGAAAACG
This sequence comes from Thinopyrum elongatum, assembly GCA_011799875.1. Taxonomy (NCBI): domain Eukaryota; kingdom Viridiplantae; phylum Streptophyta; class Magnoliopsida; order Poales; family Poaceae; genus Thinopyrum; species Thinopyrum elongatum. Next base: position 508,945,841 of record CM022303.1, read on the forward strand.
TAAAACAAAGTAAAAACAAATAAATTGCAGCGAGGTATTTTTGGGTTTTTTGGTTTATAGATATGAAAATATATGATGGAAAATAGACCCGAGGGCCATAGGTTTCATTAGAGGCTTCTCTCTTGAAAGAAAATAATATGGTGGGTGAACAAATTACTGTCGAGCAATTGATAGAAAAGCGCAAAGTTATGACGATATCCAAGGCAATAATTATGAATATAGGCATCACGTCCGTGTCAAGTAGACCAAAACGATTCTGCATCTACTACTATTACTCCACACATTGACCGACTCCTGCCTGCATCTAGAGTATTAAGTTCATAAGAACAAAGCAACGCTTTAAGTAAGATGACATGATGTAGAGGGATAAACTCAAGCAATATGATGAAAACCCCATCTTTTTACCCTTGATGGCAACAATACAAATACGTGCCTCGCTACCCCTACTATGTCACTGGGTAAGGACACCGCAAGATTGAACCCAAAACTAAGCACCTCTCCCATTGCAAGAAAAACCAATCTAGTTGGCCAAACCAAACCGATAATTTGAAGAGAAATACAAAGATATTAAATCATGCATAAAAGAGTTCAAAAAAGACTCAAATAATATTCGTAGATAATCTGGTCATAAATCCACAATTCATCGGATCTCGACAAACACACCGCAAAAGAATATTACATCGGATAGATCTCCAAGAACATCGAGGAGAACATTGTATTGAAGATCAAAGAGAGAGAAGAAGCCATCTAGCTACTAGCTATGGACCCGTAGGTCTGTGGTAAACTACTCACGCTTCATCGGAAGGGCAGCAAGGTTGATGTAGAGGCCCTCCGTGATTGAATCCCCCTCCAGCAGGGTGCCGGAAAAGGCCCCAAGATGGGATCTCACGGGAACAGAGGCTTGCGGCGGCGGAAAAGTATTTTGGTGGACACTTCTGGTCGTTTGGGAATATTTGGGAATTTATAGGCCAAGAATTAGGGTTGGAGGACTCCCGAGTGGCCCACAAGCCAGGGAGGCGCCCCCCTAGGGCGCAGCCTCAGGGCTTGTGGTGCCCTCGGGACTCTTCTGGCCCCCTCTCCAAGCTCCGTGGATGTCTTCTGGTCCAAGAAAAATCATCGTAAAGTTTTATTCCGTTTGGTCTCCGTTTGATATTCCTTTTCTATAAAAATGAAAAATAAGGAAAAAACAAAAGCTGGCACTGGGCTCTAGGTTAATAAGTTAGTCCCAAAAATAATATAAAATAGCATATTAATGCATATAAAACATCCAAAACAGATAATATAATAGCATGGAACAAGCAAAAATTATAGATACGTTGGAGACGTATCAAGCATCCCCAAGCTTAATTCCTACTCGTCCTCGAGTAGGTAAATGATAAAAACAGAATTTTTGATGTGGAATGGTACCTAACATATTTATCCATGTAATTTTCTTTATTGTGGCATGAATATTCAGATCCATAAGATTCAAAACAAAAGTTTAATATTGACATTAAAACAATAATACTTCAAGCATACTAACAAAGCAATCATGTCTTCTCAAAATAACATGGCCAAAGAAAGTTATCCCTACAAAATCATATAGTCTAGCTATGCTCCATCTTCATCACACAAAGTATTTTATCATGCACAACCCCGATGACAAGCCAAGCAATTGTTTCATACTTTTGATGTTCTCAAACTTTTTCAACTTTCACGCAATACATGAGCGTGAGCCATGGATATAGCACTATAGGTGGAATAGAATATGGTGGTTGTGGAGAAGACAAAAAGAAGAAGAAAGTCTCACATCAACTAGGCGTATTAACGGGTTATGGAGATACCCATCAATAGATATCAATGTGAGTGAGTAGGGATTGCCATGCAACGGATGCACTAGAGCTATAAGTGTATGAAAGCTCAAAAAGAAACTAAGTGGGTGTGCATCCAACTTGCTTGCTCACGAAGACCTAGGGCAATTTGAGGAAGCCCATCATTGGAATATACAAGCCAAGTTCTATAATGAAAATTCCCACCAGTATATGAAAGTGTCAAAATAGGAGACTCTCTATCATGAAGATCATGGTGCTACTTTGAAGCACGAGTGTGGAAAATGGATAGTAACATTGTCCCTTCTCTCTTTTCTCTTATTTTTTTATTTGGGCTTCTTTTGGCCTCTTTTATTTTTTGTAAAGTTCAGAGACTCATCCCAACTTGTGAGGGAATCATAGCTTCCATCATCCTTTCCTCACATGGGACAATGCTCTAATAATGATGATCAACACACTTTTATTTACTTACAACTCAAGAATTACAACTCGATACTAGAACAAGATATGACTCTATAAGAATGCCTCCGGCGGTGTACTGGGATGTGCAATGATCAAGAGTGTCATGGATGAAAATTATGAATGGTGTCCTTGCCACATATACTATGCCAAGTACATGATCATGCAAAGCAATATGACAATGATGGTGCGTGTCATAATAAAACGGAACGGTGAAAGTTGCATGGCAATATATCTCGGAATGGCTATGGAAATGCCATAATAGGTAGGTATGGTGGCTGTTTTGGGGAAAATATATGGTGGGTTTAATGCATCGGCAAAAGTTGCGCGGTACTAGAGAGGCTAGTAATGGTGGAAGGGTGAGAGTGCGTATAATCCATGGACTCAACATTAGTCATAAAGAACTCACATACTTATTGCAAAAAATTATTAGATATGGAAACAAAGTACTATGCGCATGCTCCTAGGGGGATAGATTTGTAGGAAAAGACCATCGCTCGTCCCCGACCGCCACTCATAAGGAAGAAAATAAAAAAAATCTTGCTCCGACTTCATCACATAACGGTTCACCATACATGCATGCTACGGGAATCACAAACTTTAACACAAGTATTTCTACCAATCCACAATTACTCACTAGCATGACTCTAATATCACCATCTTTATATCTCAAAACAAATGCAAGGAATCAAACTTCTCATCTTATTCAACGCTCTTTATATGAAAGTTTTTATTATATCCCTCTTGGATGCCCATCATATTAGGACTAAATTCATAACCTAAACAAATTACCATGATGTTTAGAGACTCTCAAAATAATATAAGTGAAGCGTGAGAGTTCAATAATTTCTATAAAATAAAGCCACCGCCGTGCTCTAAAAAGATATAAGTGAAGCACTAGAGCAAACTGCCTAGCTCAAAAGATATAAGTGAAGCACATAGAGTATTCTAATAAATTCACGATTCATGCGTGTCCCTCTCAAACGATGTGTACAGAAAGGATGATTGTGGCAAACTAAAAAGCAAAGACTCATATCATACAAGACGCTCCAAGCAAAACACATATCATGTGGTGAATAAAAATATAGCCTCAAGTAAATTTACCGATGGACGAAGACAAAAGAGGGGATGCCATCCGGGGCATCCCCAAGCTTAGATGCTTGGTTGTCCTTGAATATTACCTTGGGGTGCCTTGGGAATCCCCAAGCTTAGGCTCTTCCCACTCCTTATTCCATTGTCCATCAAATCTTTACCCAAAACTTGAAAACTTCACAACACAAAACTCAAAAGAAAAATCTCATAAGATCCGTTAGTATCATAAAATAAATCACCACTTTAGGTACTGTTACGAACTCATTCTTTATTTATATTGGTGTAATATCTACTGTATTCCAACTTCTCCATGGTTCATACCCCCCAATACTACCCATAGATTCATCAAAATAAGCAAACAACACATAGAAAATAGAATCTGTCAAAAACAGAACAGTCTGATAAGATCTGAATATTAGTCATACTTATGTAACTCCAAAAACTCTTAAAATTAGGAAAACCTGTGAAATTTGTATACCAATCATGTGTAAAAAATTCTGAGTTTTTTGTCTCTTATGTGAATTTTTAAAATTCTATTACTGGACGCAAAAGTTTCTGTTTTTTAGCAAAATCAAATCAACTATCACCGTAGACCATCCCAAAGGTCTTGCTTGGCTCAAACACTAATTAAAACACCAAAACAAAATTACTACAGAGGTAATAATGTGTATTTATTGAAAAATAGAACCAAAATCAAAAAACATAAAAATAAAATTGGGTTGCCTCCCAACAAGCGCTATTGTTTAACGCCCCTAGCTAGGCATAAAACATAGATCTAGGTATTGTCATCTTTGGTTTTCTTTTCCATAGATGTGTTCTCGTCGGAAGGTTTTGCAAAGATAACTTGGAACACATTATCCATAGAAATTTTGGCTTCATTAAGCTGCCCATCTATGTATCCCCTTTGATTTCCGGCTACAATCCAGGAGTACTGTTGATTAACATCGTTGAAAATTTGTTGGATCATGTGGATCTTCTTTTTAAGGTTTTCATCAAAAATTTGATTATTTCCAAACAAATGTCTCAAAGTATAATCACTATTCTAAAGGATCTCATCTATTACCGGTTTTTCACGGCTCATGCCGTAATGACAAAAAAATCCCTAGCTTCCCGTACTATGTGATCAAATTCATTCTTAAGAACTTGGGTAGCTATCTTTTTAGCCTTAGGATCCTTTATAACAGGCAACTCATAAAACAATCTTTGCAAGGTAGGATGAGTACAGATAAATCTACTTTCAAATTTCAGAACTAGTGCTGAAATAGCTTCCACATAGGTTTTAGTTCTTTTTAGTATGGGAATATCATCAAGAGGCATATTGCCTACACAATTGAAAAATTCTTGTATATGTTCTTTTCCCATAAAATTCCCTTGCCCCAAAACAAAAGTTTTAGCATCCAGATTGCCCGTCCGTCCAATTTTAGGAGTTAGGCCATCATCTGTTTCTGCCATACCAAAGTCACTCATGATGAAGGGTTCAAGCAAACAAAAGATCGGACGGAAGAAGGGCGAATAAAACGGCAAATCTTTTTGTGTTTTTCTGAAAAGGTTTTAGAAGTGGGGGAGAGGAAAACAAGAGGCAAATGGAAAATAATGTAATGCAAGAGATGAGAGTTTATGGTGGGTACTTGATAAGCTTGATGTAGAACCTCCCCGGCAATGGCGCCAGAAATTCTTCCTGCTACTTCTTGAGCTTGCGTTGATTTTTCCCATGAAGAGGAAAGGGTGATGCAGCAAAGTAGAGATAAGTATTTCCCTCAGTTAAGAACCAAGGTATCAATCCAGTAGGAGGCACAAGCAAGTCTCCAATCTATGCACCTGCACAAACTAACAAACACTTGCACTCAACGCGAAAAAGGGGTTGTCAATCCCTTCACGGTCTCGAACAAGAGTGAGATCTAATAGAGAAAGGTATGAAAGAAAATGTAAAACAAAGTAAAAACAAATAAATTGCAGCGAGGTATTTTTGGTTTTTTTGGTTTATAGATCTGAAAATATATGATGGAAAATAGACCCGGGGGCCATAGGTTTCACTAGAGGCTTCTCTCTTGAAAGAAAATAATACGGTGGGTGAACAAATTACTGTTGAGCAATTGATAGAAAAGCGCAAAGTTATGACGATATCCAAGGCAATGATTATGAATATAGGAGTCACGTCCGTGTCAAGTAGACCGAAATGATTCTTCATCTACTACTATTACTCCACACATCGACCGACTCCTGCCTGCATCTAGAGTATTAAGTTCATAAGAACAGAGCAACGCTTTAAGTAAGATGACATGATGTAGAGGGATAAACTCAAGCAATATGATGAAAACCCCATCTTTTTTACCCTTGATGGCAACAATACAAATACGTGCCCCGCTACCCCTACTATGTCACTGGGTGAGGACACCACAAGATTGAACCCAAAACTAAGCACCTCTCCCATTGCAAGAAAAACCAATCTAGTTGGCCAAACCAAACCGATAATTCGAAGAGAAATACAAAGATATTAAATCATGCATAAAAGAGTTCAGAAAAGACTCAAATAATATTCATAGATAATCTGATCATAAATCCACAATTCATCGGATCTCGACAAACACACCACAAAAGAATATTTCATCGGATAGATCTCCAAGAACATCGAGGAGAACATTATATTGAAGATCAAAGAGAGAGAAGAAGCCATCTAGCTACTAGCTATGGACCCGTAGGTCTGTGGTAAACTACTCATGCTTCATCGGAAGGGCAGCAAGGTTGATGTAGAGGCCCTCCGTGATTGAATCCCCCTCCAGCAGGGTGCCAGAAAAGGCCCCAAGATGGGATCTCACGGGAACAGAGGCCTGCGGCGGCGAAAAAGTATTTTGGTGGACGCTTCTGGTCGTTTGAGAATATTTGGGAATTTATAGCCCAAGAATTAGGGTTGGAGGACTCCCGAGTGGCCCACAAGCCAGGGAGGCGTCCCCCCTAGGGCGCGGCCTCAGGGCTTGTGGTGCCCTCAGGACTCTTCTGGCCCCCTCTCCAAGCTCCGTGGATGTCTTATGGTCCAAGAAAAATCATCATAAAGTTTTATTCCGTTTGGACTCCGTTTGATATTCCTTTTCTGTAAAACTCAAAAACAAGGAAAAAAACAGAAACTGGCACTGGGCTCTAGGTTAATAAGTTAGTCCCAAAAATAATATAAAATAGCATATTAATGCATATAAAACATCCAAAACAGATAATATAATAGCATGGAACAATAAAAAATTATAGATACGTTGGAGACGTATCAGATGCAGCACAACAAAGGTAAGTATTTCCCTCAGTTATGAAACCAAGGTTATCAAACCAGTAGGAGAACCAAGCAACAATATATAAACAACACCTGCACACAAACAACAAAAACTTGCAACTCAACGCGTAAGAGGGGTTGTCAATCCCTCAAGGGTATTGAGATAGATTAAATTGTATAGGTTTTGATAAATAGATCTAAAAAAAAATACAAAATAAAAAAATTGCAGCAAGGTATTTTGGATTTAATATATGATAGGAAATAGACCCGGGGGCCATAGTTTTCACTAGAGGCTTCTCTCAAGAAAATAGCATACGGTGGGTAAACAAATTACTGTTGGGCAATTGATAGAAAAGCAAATAATCATGACGATATCCAAGGCAATGATCATGTATATATGCATCATGTCCAAGATTAGTGGACCGACTCCTGCCTGCATCTACTACTATTACTCCACACATCGACTGCTATCCAGCTTGCATCTAGTGTATTAAGTTCATGGAGAGTAATGTAATAAGAACGATGACATGATGTAGACAAGATAAACTCATGTATGAATAAACCCCATCTTGTTACCCTTAATAGCAATGATACATGCGTGTCATGTCTCTTTCTGTTACTGAGATTGAGCACCGCAAGATCGAACCCATCACAAAGCACCTCTTCCCATGGCAAGATAAATCAATCTAGTTGACCAAACCAATAAATAGGAGAAGAAATACGAGGCTATAACCATCATGCATAAAAGAGTTCAGCAAAAACTCAAATAATATTCATGGATAGAACTGATCATAAGCTCACAATTCATCGGATCCCAACAAACGCACCGCAAAAAAGAGTTACATCAAATAGATCTCCAAGAACATCGAGGAGAACATTGTATTGAAGATCAAAGAGAGAGAAGAAGCCATCTAGCTACTAGCTATGGACCTGTAGGTCTGTGGTAAACTACTCACACTTCATCAGAAGGGCAGCAAGGTTGATGTAGAGGCCCTCCGTGATCAAATCCCCCTCCGGCAGGGTGCCGGAAAAGGCCCCAAGATGGGATTTCACGGGAACAGAGGTTTGCGGTGGCGGAAAAGTATTTTGGTGGGTGCTTCTGGTCGTTTGGGAATATTTGGGAATTTATAGGCCAAGAATTAGGGTTGGAGGACTCCCGAGTGGCCCACAAGCCAGGGAGGCGCCCCCCTAGGGCGCGGCCTCAGGGCTTGTGGTGCCCTCGGGACTCTTCTGGCCCCCTCTCCAAGCTCCGTGGATGTCTTCTGGTCCAAGAAAAATCATCATAAGTTTGTTTTATCTTGTGATGAATGTCAAAGAATTGGTAATATTGGTAGACGTCAGGAAATGCCTATGAATTATTCACTTGTTATTGAACCATTTGATGTTTGGGGCTTCGATTATATGGGACCTTTTCCTTCCTCTAATGGGTATACACATATTTTGGTTGTTGTTTATTATGTTACTAAGTGGGTGGAAGCTATCCCAACTAGTAGTGCTGATCATAACACCTCCATTAAAATGCTTAAGGAAGTTTGGGGTCCCTAGACACTTAATGACTGATGGTGGTTCACATTTTATTCATGGTGCTTTCCATAAATTGCTTGCTAAATATGATGTCAACCATAGAATTGCATCCCCTTATCACCCTCAATCTAGTGGACAAGTTGAACTTAGCAATAGAGAAATAAAACTAATATTGCAAAAGACTATTGATACGTCTCCAATGTATCTATAATTTTTGATTGTTCCATGCTATTATATTATCTGTTTTGGATGTTTTATATGCATTAATATGCTATTTTATATTATTTTTGGGACTAACCTATTAACCTAGAGCCCAGTGCCAGTTTCTGTTTTTTCCTTGTTTTTTAGCTTTGTGGAGAAGGAATACCAAACGGAATAAAACCTTCGCGATGATTTTTCTTGGACCAAAAGACAAATAGGAGACTTGGAGATGAAGTCGGAGGAGCCACGAGGCGGCCATAAGGACGGAGGGCGCGCCCGGGGGGTAGGGCACGCCCCCCACCCTTGTGGCCTCCCCGTGACCCTCCTGACCTAATTCTTTCGCCTATATATTCCCAAATATTCCCAAACCACCAGAGGCATCCACGAAAACACTTTTCCACCGCCGCAACCTTCTGTACCCATGAGATCCCATCTAGGGACCTTTTTCGACACCCTGCCGGAGGGGGATTCGATCACGGAGGGCTTCTACATCAACTCCATTGCTCTTTCGATGAAGCGTGAGTAGTTTACCACAGACCTACGGGTCCATAGCTAGTAGCTAGATGACTTCTTCTCTCTCTTTGATTCTCAATACCATGTTCTCCTTGATGTTCTTGGAGATCTATTCGATGTAATACTTTTTTGCGGTGTGTTTGCCGAGATCCGATGAATTGTGGATTTATGATCAACTTATCTATGAATATTATTTGAATCTTCTCTGAATTCTTTTATGCATGATTTGATATCTTTGTAATTCTCTTCGAATTATCGGTTCGGTTTGGCCAACTAGATTGGTTTTTCTTGCAATGGGAGAAGTGCTTAGTTTTGGGTTCAATCTTGCGGTGTCCTTTCCCAGTGACAGTAGGGGCAGCAAGGCACGTATTGTATTGTTGCCATCGAGGATAAAAATATGGGGTTTTCATCATATTGCTTGAGTTAATTCCTCTACATCATGTCATCTTACTTAATGCGTTACTCCGTTCTTTATGAACTTAATACTCTAGATGCATGCTGGATAGCGGTCGATGTGTGGAGTAATAGTAGTAGATGCAGAATCGTTTCGGTCTACTTGACACAGACGTGATGCCTATATTCATGATCATTGCCTTAGATATCGTCATAACTTTGCGCTTTTCTATCAATTGCTCGGCAGTAATTTGTTCACCCACCGTATTATTTGCTATCTTGAGAGAAGCCTCTAGTGAAGCCTATGGCCCCCGGGTCTATTTTCCATCATATAAGTATCTATTTTCCATCATATTAGTTTCCGATCTACTATTTGGCAATCTTTTACTTTCCGATCTATAAACCAAAAATATTTACTTTACCGTTTATCTATCTCTATCAGATCTCACTTTTGCAAATAACCGTGAAGGGATTGACAACCCCTTTATCGCGTTGGGTGCAAGTTGTTTGGTTGTTTGTGCAGGTATTCGGTGATTTGTGCGTTGTCTCCTACTGGATTGATACCTTGGTTCTCAAACTGAGGGAAATACTTATCTCTACTTTGCTGCATCACCCTTTCCTCTTCAAGGGAAAAACCAACGCAAGCTCAAGAAGTAGCAGGAAGAATTTCTGGCGCCGTTGCCGAGGAGATCTACGCCAAGTCAAGACATACCAAGTACCCATCATAAACTCTAATCTCTTGCATTACATTATTCGCCATTTGCCTCTCGTTTTCCTCTCCCCCACTTCTAAAATGATTTTCAAAAAGATTTGCCTTTTCTTCGCCCCTCTTTCATTTGTCTTCTTCGGTTGCTTTTTGTGTGCTTGTGTGTTGGATTGCTTGCTTTGTCACGATGGCTCAAGAGAATACCAAATTGTGTAATTTTTCCAACACCAATAACAATGATTTTATTAGTACTCCGATTGCTCCCACCACTAGTGCGGAATCTTGTGAAATTAATGCCGATTTGCTGAATCTTGTTATGAAAGATCAATTTTCTGGCCTTCCTAGTGAAGATGTCGCATCCCATCTAAACAATTTGGTTGATTTGTGTGATATGCAAAAGAAGAAAGATGTGGATAATGATATTGTTAAATTGAAGCTATTTCCGTTCTCTCTACGAGATCATGCTAAAACTTGGTTTTCATCTTTGCCTAAAAATAGTATTGATTCATGGAATAAGTGTAAAGATGCTTTTATTTCCAAGTATTTTCCTCCCGCTAAGATCATCTCCCTTAGGAACGAGATTATGAATTTTAAGCAACTTGATCATGAACATGTTGCACAATCTTGGGAGAGGATGAAATTGATGATACGAAATTGCCCTACTCATGGTTTGAATTTGTGGATGATTACACAAATTTTTTATGCCGGATTGAATTTTGCTTCTAGAAATCTTTTAGATTCGGCCGCGGGAGGCACTTTTATGGAAATTACTCTAGGAGAAGCTACTAAACTTCTAGATAATATTATGGTTAATTATTCTCAATGGCATACCGAAAGATCTTCCACTAGTAAAAAAGTGCATGCAATTGAAGAGATTAATGTTTTGAGTGGAAAGATGGATGAACTTATGAAATTATTTGCTAGCAAGAGTGCTTCTTTGGATCCTAATGATATGCCTTTGTCCACTTTGATTGAAAATAATAATGAATCTATGGATGTGAATTTTGTTGGTAGGAACAATTTTGGTAATAACGCGTATAGAGGTAATTTTAATCCTAGGCCGTTTCCTAGTAATTCCTCTAATAATTATGGTAATTCCTACAACAATTCTTATGGAAATTATAATAAGATGTCCTCTGATTTTGAGAATAGTGTTAAAGAATTTATGAGTTCGCAAAAGAATTTCAATGCTTTGATTGAAGAAAAATTGCTTAAGATTGATGATTTGGCCAGGAACGTGGATAGAATTTCTCTTGATGTCGATTCTTTGAAAATTAGATCTATTCCACCCAAGCATGATATAAATGAATCTCTAAAGGCTATGAGAATCTCCATTGATGAGTGCAAAGAAAGAATCGCTAAGATGCGTGCTAAAAAAGATTGGTTTGTAAAAACATGTTCTTCTAGTTTCCGTGAAAATAATGATGAAGATCTTAAAGTGATTGATGTGACTCCTATTGAATCTTTGTTTTCCAATATAAATCTTGATAAAGATGGGACTGGAGATGAGTCAACATTAGTTAAAAGGCGTCCCAATGATTCGGAGTTTTTAGATCTTGATGCAAAAATTGATAAAAGTGGGATTGGAGAGGTCAAAACTTTAAGTAGCAATGAACCCACTCTTTTGGATTTCAAGGAATTTAATTATGATAATTGTTCTTTAATAGATTGTATTTCCTTGTTGCAATCCATGTTGAATTCTTTTCATACTTATAATCAAAACAAAGCTTTTACTAAACATATCGTTGATGCTATGATGCAATCTTTTGAAGAAAAGCTTGAATTGGAAGTTTCTATCCCTAGAAAACTTTATGATGAGTGGGAACCTACTATTAAGATTAAGATTAAATATTATGAGTGCCATCCTTTGTGTGATTTGGGTGCTAGTGTTTCCATGATTCCAAAAACTTTATGTGATGTGTTAGGTTTCCGTGAATTTGATGATTGTTCTTTAAATTTGCATCTCACGGATTCCAATATTAAGAAACCTATGGGAAGGATTAATGATGTTCTTATTGTTGCAAGTAGGAATTATGTGCCCGTAGATTTCATTGTTCTTGATATAGATTGCAATCCTACATGTCCTATTATTCTTGGTAGACCTTTCCTTAGAACGATTGGTGCAATTATTGATATGAAAGAAGGAAACATTAGATTTCAATTTCCGTTAAGGAAGGGCATGGAACACTTTCCTAGAAATAAAATTAAATTGCCATATGAATCTATTATGAGAGCTACTTATGGATTGCATACCAAAGATGACAATACCTAAATCTATTCGTGTTTTTATGCCTAGCTAAGGGCGTTAAACAATAGCGCTTGTTGGGAGGCAACCCAATTTTATTTTTGTTTTTGATTTTTTGGTTCTGTTTTGCAATAAATAATTCATATAGCCTCTGGTTAGATGTGGTTTTGTGTTTTAATTAGTGTTTGTGCCAAGTAAGACCTTTGGGATGGCTTACTGTGATAGTTGATTTGATCCTGTTGAAAAACAGAAACTTTTGCGCCTAGTCACAGAATTGTTTAGATTCACTGGAGCGTGTAAAACCCCTGAATGTTTTACACAAGATTTATATACGAATTTTCTCTGTTGTCCTAATTTTTAGGAATTTTTGGAGTTACATAAGTATTAGAACAATTCAGATCTTCACAGACTGTTCTGTTTTTTACAGATTCTGTTTTCTATGTGTTGTTTGCTTATTTTGATGAATCTATGGGTAGTATCGGGGGTATGAACCATGGAAAAGTTGGAATACAGTAGTTATTACACCAATATAAATAAATAATGAGTTCACAACAGTACCAAAAGTGGTGATTTATTTTCTTATACTAACGGAGCTTATGAGATTTTCTATTGAGTTTTGTGTTGTGAAGTTTTCAAGTTTTGGGTAAAGATTTGATGGACTATGGAATAAGGAGTGGCAAGAGCCTAAGCTTGGGGATGCCCAAGGCACCCCAAGGTAATATTCAAGGACAACCAAGAGCCTAAGCTTGGGGATGCCCCGGAAGGCATCCCCTCTTTCGTCTTCGTCTATCGGTAACTTTACTTGAGGCTATATTTTTATTCACCACATGATATGTGTTTTGCTTGGAGCGTCTTGTATGATTTGAGTCTTTACTTTTTAGTTTTCCACAATCATCCTTGCTGTACACACCTTTTGAGAGGGACACGCATGAATTGTGATTTATTAGAATACTCTTTGTGCTTCACTTATATCTTTTGAGCTAGGCAATTTTGCTCTAGTGCTTCACTTATATCTTTTTAGAGCACGGCGGTGGCTTTATTTTATAGAAATTGTTGAACTCTCATGCTTCACTTATATTATTTTGAGAGTCTTTAAACAACATGGTAATTTGCTTTGGTTATAAATTTAGTCCTAATATGATAGGCATCCAAGAAGGATATAATAAAACTTTCATATAAAGTGCATTGAATACTATGAGAAGTTTGATTCTTTATGATTGTTTTGAGATATAAAGATGGTGATATTAGAGTCATGATAGTGAGTAATTGTGGATTTGATAAATACTTGTGTTAAGGTTTGTGATTCCCGTAGTATGCACGTATGGTGAACCGTTATGTGATGAACTCGGGGCATGATTTATTTATTGATTGTCTTCCTTATGAGTGGCGGTCGGGGACGAGCGATGGTCTTTTCCTACCAATCTATCCCCCTAGGAGCATGTGCGTAGTACTTCATTTCGATAACTAATAGATTTTTGCAATAAGTATGTGAGTTCTTTATGACTAATATTGAGTCCATGGATTATACGCACTCTCACCCTTCCACCATTGCTAGCCTCTCTTGTGCCGCGCAACTTTCGACGGTACCATACACCCACCATATACCTTCCTCAAAACAGCCACCATACCTACCTATTATGGCATTTCCATAGCCATTCCGAGATATATTGCCATGCAACTTTCCACCGTTCCGTTTATTATGACACGTTCCATCATTGTCATATTGCTTTGCATGATCATGTAGTTGACATCGTATTTGTGGCAAAGCCACCGTTCATAATTCTTTCATACATGTCACTCTTGATTCATTGCACATCCCGGTACACTGCCGGAGGCATTCATATAGAGTCATATTTTGTTCTAAGTATTGAGTTGTAATTCTTGAGTTGTAAGTAAATAAAAGTGTGATGATCTTCATTATTAGAGCATTGTCCCAAGTGAGGAAAGGATGATGGAGACTATGCTTCCCCCACAAGTCGGGATGAGACTCCGGATGAAAAATAAAAAAAAGAGGGCCAAAAAAATGAGAAGGCCCAAATAAAAAAATGAGAGAAAAGAGAGAAGGGACAATGTTACTATCCTTTTACCACACTTGTGCTTCAAAGTAGCACCATGATCTTCATGATAGAGAGTCTCCTATATTGTCACTTTCATATATTAGTGGGAATTTTTCATTATAGAACTTGGCTTGTATATTCCAATGATGGGCTTCCTCAAATTGCCCTAGGTCCTCGTGAGCAAGCGAGTTGGATGCACACCCACTTAGTTTTCTTTTGAGCTTTCATAAACTTATAGCTGTAGTGCATCCGTTGCATGGCAATCCCTACTCACTCACATCGATATCTATTGATGGGCATCTGCATAGCCCGTTGATACGCCTAGTTGATGTGAGACTATCTCCTTCTTTTTGTCTTCTCCACAACCACCATATTCTATTCCACCTATAGTGCTATGTCCATGGCTCACGCTCATGTATTGCGTGAAAGTTGAAAACATTTGAGAAAATCAAAAGTATGAAACAATTGCTTGGCTTGTCATCGGGGTTGTGCATGATTTGAATATTTTGTGTGATGAAGATGGAGCATAGCCAGACTATATGATTTTGTAGGGATAACTTTCTTTGGCCATGTTATTTTGAGAAGACATAATTGCATTGTTAGTATGCTTGAAGTATTATTGTTTTTATGTCAATATTAAACTTTTGTTTTGAATCTTATGGATCTGAACATTCATGCCACAATAAAGAAGATTACATTGATAAATATGTTGGGTAGCATTCCACATCAAAAATTCTGTTTTTATCATTTACCTACTCGAGGACGAGCAAGAATTAAGCTTGGGGATGCTTGATACATCTCCAATGTATCTATAATTTTTGATTGTTCCATGCTATTATATTATCTGTTTTGGATGTTTTATATGCATTAATATGCTATTTTATATTATTTTTGGGACTAACCTATTAACCTAGAGCCCAGTGCCAGTTTCTGTTTTTTCCTTGTTTTTTAGCTTTGTGGAGAAGGAATACCAAACGGAGTCCAAAAGGAATAAAACCTTTGCGATGATTTTTCTTGGACCAAAAGACAACCAGGAGACTTGGAGATGAAGTCGAAGGAGCCACGAGGCGGCCACAAGGACGGAGGGCGCACCCAGGGGGGTAGGGTGCGCCCCCACCCTTGTGGGCCCCCCGTGACCCTCCTGACCTAATTCTTTCGCCTATATATTCCCAAATATTCCCAAACCACCAGAGGCATCCACGAAAACACTTTTCCACTGCCGCAACCTTCTGTACCCGTGAGATCCCATCTACTTCCGGCACCCTGCCGGAGGGGGATTCGATCATGGAGGGCTTCTACGTCAACTCCATTGCCCTTCCGATGAACTGTGAGTAGTTTACCACAGACCTACGGGTCCATAGCTAGTAGCTAGATGGCTTATTCTCTCTCTTTGATTCTCAATACCATGTTCTCCTCGATGTTCTTGGAGATCTATTCGATGTAATACTTTTTTGCGGTGTGTTTGCCGAGATCCGATGAATTGTGGATTTATGATCAGCTTATCTATGAATATTATTTGAATCTTCTCTGAATTCTTTTATGCATGATTTGATATCTTTGTAATTCTCTTCGAATTATCGGTTTGGTTTGGCCAACTAGATTGGTTTTTCTTGCAATGGGAGAAATGCTTAGCTTTGGGTTCAATCTTGCGGTGTCCTTTCCCAATGACAGTAGGGAGCAAGGCACGTATTGTATTGTTGCCATCGAGGATAAAAATATGGGGTTTTCATCATATTGCTTGAGTTAATTCCTGTACATCATGTCATCTTACTTAATGCGTTACTCCGTTCTTTATGAACTTAATACTCTAGATGCATGCTGGATAGCGGTCGATGTGTGGAGTAATAGTAGTAGATGCAGAATCGTTTTGGTCTACTTGACACAGACGTGATGCCTATATTCATGATCATTGCCTTAGATATCGTCATAACTTTGCGATTTTCTATCAATTGCTCGGCAGTAATTTGTTCACCCACCATATTATTTGCTATCTTGAGAGAAGCCTCTAGTGAAACCTATGGCCCCCGGGTCTATTTTCCATCATATAAGTATCTATTTTCCATCATATTAGCTTCTGATTTACTATTTTGCAATCTTTTACTTTCCGATCTATAAACCAAAAATAGCAAAAATATTTACTTTACCTTTTATCTATGTCTATCAGATCTCACTTTTGCAAATAACCGTGAAGGGATTGACAACCCCTTTATCGCGTTGGGTGCAAGTTGTTTGGTTGTTTGTGCAGGTATTCGGTGATTTGTGCATTGTCTCCTACTGGATTGATACCTTGGTTCTCAAACTGAGGGAAATACTTATCTCTACTTTGCTGCATCACCCTTTCCTCTTCAAGGGAAAAACCAACGCAAGCTCAAGAAGTAGCAACTATCAACAGATCTAGGAAAAATTGCTCTAAGAAACTTGATGATGCACTATGGGCCTATAGAACAGCTTATAAAAATCATATGGGTATGTCTCCATATAAAATGGTTTATGGAAAAGCTTGTCATTTGCCTCTTGAGTTAGAACATAAAGCATATTGGGCAATTAAAGAACTCAACTACGACTTCAAACTTGCCGGTGAAAAGAGGTTATTTGATATTAGCTTATTAGATGAATGGAGAACCCAAGCCTATGAAAATGCCAAATTGTTCAAAGAAAAAGTTAAAAGATGGCATGCCAAAAGAATCCAAAAGCGGGAATTCAAAATAGGTGAGTATGTTCTATCGTACAATTCTCGTTTTAGCATTTTTGCAGGAAAACTTCTCTCCAAGTGGGAAGGACCATACATCATTGAAGAAGTTTATCGCTCTGGGGCTATTGAGATCAATAATTTTGAAGGCACTAATCCGAAGGTGGTCAATGGACAAGGAATTAAGCACTATATCTCAGGTGCACCTATTAATGTTGAAACTAACATTGTTCAAACCATGACACCGGAGGAATACATAAAAGAGACCTTCCAGAACACTCCAGAATCCTGAAAAGGAAGAGGTACGTGATACGATAAGTAAACCGACTCCAAAAACTCCGCAAAAATATTTTCCGTCAGTTTTGGAATATTAGAAAAAATAAAAAAAATAAGAAACACCCGAGAAGGCAACCTAGGTGCCCACTAGGCACCAGGGCGCACCTGCCCCACCTGGCACGCCCTGGTGGGTAGTGGGCCCCTCGGGAACCTTCCCGACTCCGTTTTCCTGTGGTATACTGCTACTTCTTGAGCTTGCGGTTGTTGTTCCCTTGAAGAGGAAAGGGTGATGCAGCACAGTAGGGGTAAGTATTTCCCTCAGTTAAGAACCAAGGTATCAATCCAGTAGGAGAAGAACGCACAAATCACCAACACTTGCACAAACAATCAAACATTTGCACCCAACGCGATAAAGGGGTTGTCAATCCCTTCACGGTCAATTGCAAAAGTGAGATCTGATAGAGATAGATAAACAAAAGATAAAATATTTTTGGGTTTTTTGGTATATAGATCTGAAAATAAAAGATTGCAAAATAGTAGATCGGAAAGTAATATGATGGAAAATAGTAGATCGGAAAGTATTATGATGGAAAATACACCTGGGGGCCATAGGTTTCACTAGAGGCTTCTCTCATGAAGGCAAATAATACGGTGGGTGAACAAAATACTGTCGAGCAATTGATAGAAAAGCGCAAAGTTATGACGATATCCAAGGCAATGATTATGCATATAGGCATCACGTCCGTGTCAAGTAGACCGACTCCTGCCTGCATCTACTACTATTACTCCACACATCGACCGCTATCCAGCATGCATCTAGAGTATTAAGTTCATAAAGAATGGAGTAACGCTTTAAGTAAGATGACATGATGTAGAGGAATTAACTCAAGCAATATGATGAAAACCCCATCTTTTTATCCTTGATGGCAACAATGCAATACGTGTCTCGCTACCCCTACTTTGTCACAGGGTGAAATCATGCAAGATTGAACCCAAAACTAAGCACCTCTCCCATTGCAAGGAAAACCAATCTAGTTGGCCAAACCAAACCGGTAATTCGAAGAGAAATACAAAGATATTAAATCATGCATAAAAGAATTCAGAGAAGATTCAAATAATATTCATAGAAAAGCTGATCATAAATCCACAATTCATCAGATCTCGACAAACACACCGCAAAAGAAGATTACATCGGATAGATCTCCAAGAATATCAAGGACAAAGTTGTATTGAGAATCAAAGAGAGAGAAGAAGCCATCTAGCTACTAGCTATGGACCCGTAGGTTTGAGGTAAACTACTCACGCATCATCGGAAGGGTAATGGAGTTGATGTAGAAGCCCTCCGTGATCGATTCCCCCTCCGGCGGGATGCCAGAAAAGGCCCCAAGATGGAATCTCACAGGAACAGAAGGTTGCGGTGGTGGAAAAGTGTTTTCGTGGATGCGTCTGGTGGTTCTGGAATATTTGTGAATATATAGGAGGAAGAGCTAGGTCAGGGGGTCACCGAGGGGCCCACAAGACAGGGGGGCGCCCCCCTAGGGCGCGCCCTCCACCCTTGTCGCTGCCTCGTGGCTCTTCTGACTTGGAATCCAAGTCCCCTGGGTGTCTTCTGGTCCAAGAAAAATCATCGTGAAGTTTTATTCCATTTGGACTCCGTTTGGTATTCCTTTTCCGCGAGGCTCAAAAACAAGGAAAAAATAGAAACTGGCACTGGGCTCTAGGTTAATAGGTTAGTCCCCAAAATAATACAAAATAGCATATTAATGCATATAAAACATCCAAAACAGATAATATAATAGCATGGAACAATAAAAAATTATAGATACGTTGGAGACGTTTCAAGCATCCCCAAGCTTAATTCCTGCTCGTCCTCGAGTAGGTAAATGATAAAAATAGAATTTTTGATGTGGAATGCTGCCTAACATACTTATCCATGTAATTTTCTTTATTGTGGCATGAATGTTCAGATCCATAAGATTCAAAACAAAAGTTTAATATTGACATAAAAACAATAATACTTCAAGCATACTAATAAAGCAATCATGTCTTCTCAAAATAACATGGCCAAAGAAAGTTATCCCTACAAAATCATATAGTCTGGCTATGCTCCATCTTCATCACACAAAGTACTCAAATCATGCACAACCCCGATGACAAGCCAAGCAATTGTTTCATACTTTTTATGTTCTGAAACCTTTTCAACTTTCACGCAATACATGAGCGTGAGCCATGGACATAGCACTATAGATAGAATAGAATATGGTGGTTGTGGAGAAGACAAAAAGAAGGAGATAGTCTCACATCAACTAGGCGTATCAACGGGCTATGGAGATGCCCATCAATATATATCAATGTGAGTGAGTAGGGATTGCCATGCAACGGATGCACTAGAGCTATAAGTTTAAGAAAGCTCAAAAAGAAACTAAGTGGGTGTGCATCCAACTTGCTTGCTCACGAAGACCTAGGGCAATTTTGAGGAAGCCCATTATTGGAATATACAAGCCAAGTTCTATAATGAAAAATTCCCACTAGTATATGAAAGTGGCAACATAGGAGACTCTCTATCATGAAGATCATGGTGCTACTTTGAAGCACAAGTGTGGAAAAAGGATAGTAACATTGCCCCTTCTCTCTTTTCTCTCATTTTTTTGGTGGGCTTCTTTGGCCTCTTTTATTTTATTTGTGGGCTTCGTTGGCCTATTTTATTTTTTTCCTCACATGGGACAATGCTCTAATAATGAAGATCATCACACTTTTATTTACTTACAACTCAAGAATTACAACTCGATACTTAGAACAAAATATGACTCTATATGAATGCCTCCGGCGGTGTACCGGGATGTGCAAGGACTCAAGAGTGACATGTATAAAAATTATGAACGGTGGCTTTGCCACAAATACTATGTCAACTACATGATCATGCAAAGCAATATGACAATGATGGAGCGTGTCATAATAAAACGAAATGGTGGAAAGTTGCATGGCAATATATCTCGGAATGGCTATGGAAATGCCATAATAGGTAGGTATGGTGGCTGTTTTGAGGAAGGTAAAAGGTAGGTGTATGGCACCAGCGAAAGTTGCGCGGTACTAGAGAGGCTAGCAAAAGTGGAAGGGTGAGAGTGCGTATAATCCATGGACTCAACATTAGTCATAAAGAACTCACATACTTATTGCAAAAATCTATTAGTCATCGAAACGAAGTACTACGCGCATGCTCCTAGGGGGATAGATTGGTAGGAAAAGACCATCGCTCGTCCCCGACCGCCACTCATAAGGAAGACAATCAATAAATACCTCATGCTCCAACTTCGTTACATAACGGTTCACCATATGTGCATGCTACGGGAATCACAAACTTTAACACAAGTATTTCTACAATCCACTATTACTCACTAGCATGACTCTAATATCACCATCTTTATATCTCAAAACAATCATAAGGAATCAAACTTCACATAGTATTCAATGCACTTTATATGAAAGTTTTTATTATATCCCTCTTGGATGCCTATCATATTAGGACTAAATTTATAACCAAAGCAAATTATCATGCTGTTTAGAAAGACTCTCAAAATAATATAAGTGAAGCATGAGAGTTTAATAACTTCTATAAAATAAAACCACCGCCGTGCTCTAAAAAGATATAAGTGAAGCACTAGAGCAAAATTGCCTAGCTCAAAAGATATAAGTGAAGCACATAGAGTATTCTAATAAATCACGATTCATGCGTGTCCCTCTCAAAAGGTGTGTACAGCAAGGATGATTGTGGCAAACTAAAAAGCAAAGACTCATATCATACAAGACGCTCCAAGCAAAACACATATCATGTGGTGAATAAAAATATAGCCTCAAGTAAATTTACTGATAGACGAAGACGAAAGAGGGGATGCCTTCCGGGGCATCCCCAAGCTTAGGCTCTTGGTTGTCCTTGAATATTACCTTGGGGTGCCTTTGGAATCCCCAAGCTTAGGATCTTGCCACTCCTTATTCCAAAGTCCATCAAATCTTTACCCAAAACATGAAAACTTCACAACAGAAAACTCAACAGAAAACTCGTGAGATCCGTTAGTACAAGAAAATAAAATCACCACTTTCGGTACTGTTGTGAACTCATTATTTATTTATATTGGTGTAATATCTACTGTATTCCAACTTCTCTATGGTTTATACCCCCCGATATTACCCATAGATTCATCAAAATAAGCAAACAACACAAAGAAAACAGAATCTATCAAAAACAGAACAGTCTGCGAATATCCAAATTGTTCTAATACTGCTGTAACTCCAAAAATGCTGAAACATTTGGAAAGCAGAGGCAATTCATATATAAATCTCGTGTAAAAAATTCAGGGGTTTTCAACTCTCCAGTAAATTAATAAAATTCTGTGACTGGACGCAAAAGTTTCTGCTTTTCAGCAAGATCAAATCAACTATCACCGTAAGCCATCCCAAAGGTCTTACTTGGCACAAACACTAATTAAAACACCAAAAAACATCTAACCAGAGGCTAGATGAAAAATTTATTAAAAAACAGAACCAAAAAAGTAAAAACAAAAATAAAATTGGGTTGCCTCCCAACAAGCGCTATTGTTTAACTCCCTTAGCTAGGCATAAAAACACATAGATCTAGGTATTGTCATCTTTGGTATGCAATCCATAAGTAGCTCTCATAATAGATTCATATGGCAACTTAAATTTCTTTCTAGGAAAGTGTTCCATGCTCTTCCTTAATGGAAATTGAAATCTAATGTTTCCTTCTTTCATATCAATAATTGCACCAATCGTTCTAAGGAAAGGTCTACCAAGAATAATAGGACATGTAGGATTGCAATCTATATCAAGAACAATGAAATCTATGGGCACATAATTCATATTTGCAACAATAAGAACATCATTAATCCTTCCCATATGTTTCTTAATAGTGGAATCCTCAAGATGCAAATTTAAAGAACAATCATCCAATTCGCGGAAACCTAACACATCACATAAAGTTTTTGGAATTGTGGAAACGCTAGCACCCAAATCACACAAAGCATTGCACTCATAATCTTTTATTTTAATCTTAATAGTAGGTTCCCACTCATCATAAAGTGTTCTAGGGATAGAAACTTCCAATTCAAGCTTTTCTTTAAAAGATTTCATCAAAGCATCAAAATATGTTTAGTAAAAGCTTTATTTTGATTATAAGCATGAGGAGAATTCAACATGGATTGCAACCAGGAAATACAATCTATTAAAGAATAATTATCATAATTAAAGTCCTTGAAATCCAAAAGAGTGGGTTCATTGCTACTTAAAGTTTTGACCTCTCCAATCCCACTTTTATCAATTTTTGCATCAAGATCTATAAACTCCGAATCATTGGGACGCCTTCTAACTAAAGTTGACTCATCTCCAGTCCCATCTTTATCAAGATTGATTTTAGAAAACAAAGATTCAATAGGAGTCACATCAATCACTTTAAGATCTTCATCATTATTTTCACAAGATTCCGGTTTAGCGGCCATCTTATTTACGAAAGTGGTTTGTTTATCAGAAATTTGGCCAGCTAAATTTTCAAGATGAGCAAATTGAGATTTAAGACCATAGAATTCCTTAGACATAGCATCAAGTTCTTTATTCATATACTCCATAAAAGTTTTCTGCTCCTTGAGTTCATTTCTAAAGAAATTATTATGCTCAAATTGTAGGGACATGAAGCTCCTAGTATTATTTTCAATTTATTCCAACTTCCTCTAGTAAGGATCAAAGTTCTTGGGTTGAGCCATCGTGACAAAGCAAGCAATCTAACACACGAGCAAACAAAAGGCAAACGAAAAGGATGAATGGAAGAAGGGCGAATAAAAAGGCAAAACTTTTCGAAAATTGTTTTAGAAGTGGGGGAGAGGAAAACGAGAGGCAAATGGTGAATAATGTAATGCAAGAGATGATAGTTTATGATGGGTACTTGGTATGTCTTGACTTGGCGTAGATCTCCCCGGCAACGGCGCCAGAAATTCTTCTTGCTACTTCTTGAGCTTGCATTGGTTTTTCCCTTGAAGAGGAAAGGGTGATGTAGCACAGTAGAGGTAAGTATTTCCCTCAGTTAAGAACCAAGGTATCGATCCAGTAGGAGAAGAACGCACAAATCACCAACACCTGCACAAACAATCAAACACTTGCACCCAACGCAATAAAGGGGTTGTCAATCCCTTCACGGTCAATTGCAAAAGTGAGATCTGATAGAGATAGATAAACAAAAGATAAAATATTTTTGGGTTTTTTGGTATATAGATCTGAAAATAAAAGACTGCAAAATAGTAGATCAGAAAGTAATATGATGGAAAATAGACCCGGGGGCCATAGGTTTCACTAGAGGCTTCTCTCATGAAGGCAAATAATACAGTGGGTGAACAAATTACTGTCCAGCAATTGATAGAAAAGCGCAAAGTTATGTCGATATCCAAGGCAATGATTATGCATATAGGCATCACGTCCGTGTCAAGTAGACTGACTCCTGCCTGCATCTACTACTATTACTCCACACATCGACCGCTATCCAGCATGCATCTAGAGTATTAAGTTCATAAAGAACGGAGTAACACTTTAAGTAAGATGACATGATGTAGAGGATTTAACTCAAGCAATATGATGAAAACCCCATCTTTTTATCCTCGATGGCAACAATGCAATACGTGTCACGCTACCCCTGCTTTGTCATTGGGTGAAATCACGCAAGATTGAACCCAAAGCTAAGCACCTCTCCCATTGCAAGAAAAACCAATCTAGTTGGCCAAACCAAACCGACAATTCAAAGAGAAATACAAAGATATTAAATCATGCATAAAAGAATTCAGAGAAGATTCAAATAATATTCATAGATAAGCTGATCATAAATCCACAATTCATTGGATCTCGACAAACACACCGTAAAAGAAGATTACATCGGATAGATCTCGAAGAATATCAAGGAGAACGTTGTATTGAGAATCAAAGAGAGAGAAGAAGCCATCTAGCTACTAGCTATGGACCCGCAGGTCTGAGGTAAACTACTCACGCATCATTGGAAGGGCAATGGAGTTGATGTAGAAGCCCTCCATGATCGATTCCCCCTCCGGCGGGATGCCAGAAAAGGCCCCAAGATGGGATCTCATGGGAAC
Source organism: Thinopyrum elongatum (assembly GCA_011799875.1). NCBI lineage: Eukaryota > Viridiplantae > Streptophyta > Magnoliopsida > Poales > Poaceae > Thinopyrum > Thinopyrum elongatum. Next base: position 508,970,205 of record CM022303.1, read on the forward strand.
AGAAGGTTGCGGCGGTGGAAAAGTGTTTTCGTGGATGCCTCTGGTGGTTCTGGAATATTTATGAATATATAGGAGGAAGAGCTAGGTCAAGGGGTCACCAAGGGGCCCACAAGGCAGGGGGCGCACCCTCCACCCTTGTCGCTGCCTTGTGACTCTTCTGACTTGGACTCCAAGTCCCCTGGGTTCCTTTTGGTCCAAGAAAAATCATCGTGAAGTTCTATTCCGTTTGGACTACGTTTGGTATTCCTTTTCTGCGAGTGTCGGTGTACTAAAGTTTGGGCCCTTTGGTACCCCTTACTTGTGCACGGGCAGTTGCAGCCGCACCTGAGGCGAGGCTTGGTGGGGGCAGTTGGAGGCAAGATACAAGACGACCAAGGCGGCATCCGAGCTAGTAATCAGAGAGCAGAAGACAAGCTGAACCCCCGACAAAGATTCTTGCGGGGGTGATTTGCGAGCCCCAGCAAGCTCCTTGCCGGGGTGGTTTGCGAAGCCTCAGCAAGACCACCACCCTTGAGGTTGAGAGCTCTGACACATCGACAATGTCAAGACCAAGACTCAGGGGCACATGCGTAGTAGCATGCAGATCTTCGTGAAGACCAGAAGGCGAAGTTCCCAGCAAGGTTCTTGCCGGGGACAACTGTGAGGCCCCAGCAAGACTCTTGCCGGGGACGATTGCGAGGCCACGGCAAGGCTCGCGCACGACAAGGCTCCGTTGCCCTGCCACCGTCCCGGCACGGCAATTAGCCAGCCAACCAGGCAAGCACCTACGTGGTGGCATGCAGATCTTCGTGAAGATCTTGCCACCGCTCCAGCGCAGCGGCTAGCCAGTCAGCTTGGCATTTGCATGCCTCGTCATCTTGGGTGCGTGTCAAGACGGGGTGAGGTGGCGACGGATGGGACGGGCTCTATTTCCGTCCCCGATAAAGTTAGAGGGCACGTAAGCAGCACATTTAATGCACTTGTCCTAAGACGCCAGAGATAAGCACGCGCACTGTAGCACTTTACACCTCCTATATGCCTGTACGCCACTGTGGTAGCCCCTTGGTATAAAAGGAGGCCCAAGGCGATACAGGGTGGGACTTTTGAACTTTTCGGCCCAGTTTGCATGCGTAGCAGCTAGCCGAAGCTCAAGAACACTGAATATACACTCAAAGCAGGACTAGGGTTTTACGCTTCTCAGCGGCCCGAACCTGGGTAAAAATTCATCGTGTTGATCGTTAGATCTGCTCTTTGTGCACCCCTCTTCCCTGCCAAACCGTAGAAGGGATCCACTCGATCCCATAGGTGTCGTTTTCCCCGACATCTTTGGCGCGCCAGGTAGGGGGAGAGAGGTTGTACGAACCTGATCTAGGCGTCAGCGCGTCGACTTCTTCAACATCTTCATCGTCATGTCTCCAAAGAGAAAGAGCATCGTGGCGATTGGTTCATCTCCGATCGATCTGCCCGCACCAGCGCGGACGGACGACGGGATGGACGTGGGTGGAGGCCACGGGCTTCCACGACGCTCCGGCAATCGGAGCCACGCGAGCGGCGACGACCCGCACGTCGCCGGGTCCAAGGACAGAGCCGCGCTATCTACGGGCGGCGCGACGAACCCCAGGGGTGGAAGGACGACCTCCAAGATGCCCCCGTCGGCGCATGCGCCTCGGCCTTCCCAGGTCGTGCGCGATGAGCAGCGCCGCGGCGTGGGTGATCACGAGCGTTCCCATGGAAAGACCCATTTGCATTATTCTCGAGATGCGCAGGGCCAGCATGCAAGCCAAGACGCTGGCAGAAACGACGCACGGCCGCGGGACCATGATAGAGCTCCTTCTAACGTAGTTAGAAGTCAGAACGCTTCACGATCCACGCAGCTGTCGCAACCACCCACGCCAACAGAAGCATTGGCGCGGGTGCAGTTGCTTCTGGATTTCCCTCCTGTTGCGGAGAAGCTCGACGAGTGGAGAGCTACCATCCGGAGCCTCGTCGGTTTCGCCAATAAAGATGGACCGCAGCAGGCGGGGCCCTCATGCCGGCGCTCTGTCAAGCCGACGCGTGCCAATGGCGGAAGGACCGGAGGTGCTGCGACCAAGGTGCACTTCGCTCCTCCACGGCAGCAACAGCAGCCGCTGGCTCATCGGGTCGAGGCCTATGACAACGGTTCCATAGCGTCGTCCGACCCACGAGCCCGCCGCGATTAACGCCAAGTTCTTCGAGAGCGAGTCTAGGAAGACGCTCGAACCACTATCGAGCGGCGACGGGAAGCACGCCATCAGTCTGATAGGCGCGTAGGCCCCACTGTAGATCAACCTACGTCGGGGGATTCTGGTAACTTACCTTACGAGGTGGGTTGTCCAGCTTTTACCCGTGGGCTGCGGCGATTCCAGTGGCCCACTCACTGCACGTCCAAGCCTGAGGTCGGAGAGAAATATGACGGCAAGACTCACCCGTCGGAGTTCCCGAGCATCTATACCATTGCAATGCAAGCTGCCGGGGCTCGAGACGACAAGGTACTCGCCATCTACTTCCCGTTGGTACTCAAGCCCAACGTCAGGTCGTGGTTGATGCACCTGCCAGAGGATTCCATCTCTTCTTGGTCGGATCTATGTCACGAGTTTGTTGGTGCCTTTACTGGAGGCCACCAAGCTCCTGGCCAGGCAAGTGATTTGCATATCATCCCCCAGAAAGATGGCGAATGCTTGCGCAAATACATACAGAGGTTCAGCCGTGTGCAGTACAACATCCCGGATGTTCATCCTGCCGCCGTTATCAGCGTGGGATCGAGGCGAACCCTGACAAGATCAAGGCGATTAAGCAGATTGAAGCACCAAGACGAGTCAAAGATGTACGTTGACTTGCTGGCTGTGTTGCTGCTTTGAGTAGGTTCATCTCCAAATCTGCTGAGTGCGCCCTGCCCTTTTTCAAGATCTTGAAAAAGGCAGGTCCAATGGAATGGACTCCGGAAGCGGAGGCAGCGCTGCAAGATTTGAAGAGGTACCTCTCCTCTACGCCAACACTAGTCGCGCCTAGGCCACAAGAGCCGTTGTTGCTGTATCTAGCAGCAACGAATCAAGTGGTCAGTGCTGCGCTAGTGGCGCAGAGAGAAGTTGATGAAGAAACAATTGCAGTGGCAAGACCGTCGGATGACGAGCCGGAGATCTCCCCGGCAGGACCTGGTGCCGGCAAGGCAGGGCCCCCGGCAGAGTCTGGTGCCGGCAAGGCGGGATCTGCGCAAGCAAATGGAGTGACACAGAAGAAGAAGATGGTGCAGCACCCAGTTTATTTTGTCAGCTCCCTTTTGCAGGGGGCTAGATAAAGATACTCTGGTGTACAGAAGTTGCTCTTCGGCCTTCTTATGGTCTCGAGGAAGCTGCGCCACTACTTTCAGGCACATGAGATCACCGTCATCACTCGCTTCCCGTTGCAACGGATCTTGCACAACCCAGACGCAACTAGAAGGATTGTGGAGTGGGCGTTGGAGCTGTCAAGCTTTGGTCTCAGGTTTGAAAGCACTTCAACGATTCAGAGCAGAGCCTTGGTGGAATTCATTGCAGAATGGACCTCAACGCCTGACAAGGAAATTCAAGAGACCACTCTCCCTGGCAAGGAAACGAGCCGCGACTGGATTATGTACTTTGATGGGGCTTTCTCGCTGCAAGGCGCCGGTGCCAGTGTGCTAATTATTGCACCCACCGGAGAGCACCTCAAGTACGTGGTCCAGATGCACTTTCCTCGGGAGAGATCAACAAACAACACTGCGGAGTATGAGGGACTGCTTGCCAGTCTCAGGATCACGGCGGACCTTGGAATTACGAAGCTCATCGTCAGAGGTGATTCGCAGCTTGTCGTCAAGCAAGTCAACAAAGATTATCAGAGCCCACTGATGGAAGCCTATGTAGATGAAGTGAGGAACTTGGAGGAGCGTTTTGACGGTCTGCAAGCAGAGCATGTTCCTTGAGCAGAGAACAACATCGCTGACGACCTATCAAAACGTGCTGCCCTCAAGTTACCTGTGGAACCAGGAACTTTTGTGCTCCAACTGACTCAGCCATCCGTTGAACCATCGGCATGACAGAATAAGTGAAGGAAGTTGAGCCCCGGTAAGTACTTTCCCGCCAAGCTCCCAGGAGCCGCTGGCAAGGAAGTTGCCGGGGACGACGCCAAGCTTGCCGGGGGGCGACAGGCTCCGGCAGGGCCTCAAGCCCTTGCCGTAGAGACAACTGCTCCCATGGCAGAAGACACGCCTTTAGTCCTTGCCATTGAGCCCTAGGCTCCAGCATGGGCACAGCACACCGTTCGGTTCCTCCAAACAGGGGAACTCCCTGAGGAATAGGAAGAAGCGGAGAAAGTAGCCCGTCGGTCTAACATGTACCAGTTTGTGGATGATGTCCTGTACAGAAAAAGACCGAACGGCGTGAAATTGAAGTGCATTCCTCAGGAGGACGGACTGGAGCTGTTGGCAGAGATACATGGAGGCATATGTGGCTCTCACATAGGATCAAGAGCTCTTGCCGGCAGGGCATTCCGGCAAGGTTTCTTTTGGCCCACTGCCCTCCAGGATGCAACTGCACTAGTAACCAAGTGTGAAGCGTGCCAATTCCATTCGAAGAAACTTCATCAGCCAGCTCAAGCTCTTCAAACAATCCCTCTTTCCTGGCCATTTTTGGTCTAGGGGCTCGACATATTGGGCCCTTTTCCCCGTGCTTTCGGGGGCTTTGTGTACTTGTACGTCGCAATCGACAAGTTCACAAAGTGGCCGGAAGTGGAAGCAGTGAGAAAGGTGATAGCACAGTCAGCCGTCAAGTTCTTCAAAGGATTAGTTTGCCATTTTGGTGTGCCAAACAGAGTCATCACCGACAACGGCACACAGTTCACGAGCCGCACCTTCATGCAGTATATCCAAGACCTTGGCAGCAAAATCTGTTTTGCTTCTGTTGCCCATCCAAGAAGCAACGGCCAAGCGGAAAGGGCAAATGCTGAGGTGCTGCGGGGTCTCAAGACGAGAACTTTCGACAGGCTGCACAAGTGCGGAAGGCGCTGGATTGATGAGTTGCCGGCGGTCCTTTGGTCAATCAGGACGACACCAAATCGAGCCACTGGCCAGACACCTTTCTCCCTGGTATACGGGGCGGAAGCAGTTCTCCCCACAGAACTCATATACGGGTCACCTCGAGTGCTCGCTTATGATGAGCTTGAGCAAGAGCAGTTGCAGCAAGATGATGCTACGCTCCTTGAGGAAGATCGTCTTCGGGCTGCTGTGCGAGCCGCTCGCTACCAGCAAGCCTTGCGCCGCTACCACAACCGCAAGGTTCATGCCCGAAGCCTTGAGGAAGGCGACCTTGTTCTTCGGCGTGTTCAGTCCGCCAAGAATTCCAACAAGTTGACGCCGAAGTGGGAAGGCCCATATCGGGTAATACGAGTCACCAGGCCCGGCGCAGTCCGCCTGGAGACCGAAGATGGCATTCCAGTGAGCAACTCCTGGAATATCGAACATCTTCGCAAGTTTTACCCATGAGGCGTGGTTGCCGGGTCCCCCGGCAACCCCCTTTTGTACTAGCCTTGCCGGCAAGGCATATAACCCTAAGTACAAAGCCAGGCGTAGACCTTGTGCGCAGTTGAATAAGTTTAAGTATGTACAGTTCTTGTTGATTTCCATGTTTATTTATATACATGCCTATCTAGGATATTGTACTACGTTTGTTTACAGCAAGTACTGATGAACCGCCAAGGTTCCATGTAAATTTTTCTCTTCTTTCTTTTTCTCAAAGGACAGAAGGTTCCCTCGCATACAAGTTTGCCGGGGAGGATAGGGAGTGTGGGCGCCAGCAGGCGACGTTCGAAGTGGCATCTTGTGGGAAATAGTACAATAGCAAAAAGAAGCTAAGTTGTGAAACCTTGAGTGATTTTCTTTTAAATGTCAAGTTATTTCCCTCGAATGGTTTCGTTTCTTGTATGGAAAACCTGCACGCGAAGGAACCTCGTCGCAATTGGTTGCGCCCTTGCTCTGTTTCGAGCCTGCTCAGCAGTTCAAGTGGCTGCACTAAGAGCGGCAAGGTGTCTTGCCGGCAGCGACACCCCCAACAGGCTGCTAAGGATCCGTTCCTCAAAGCGCTCGCGGCAAGGGTGCGCGCACCGGCAGGACCTTCCAAAAAAGCATAGGGTGTATGCCATACAAGGAGGGATCAAACAAGGAAGATATCATGCATTCAATCCAAAACACAGCAAGTTATATTACATCAATGGTTGCCGCAGTTCTAACTTAAGATAAATTGTCTTGGGCACGAGTTCATAGCGGCAAGGAAAAGAGAGGCGGCTAGTCCCGGCACTCGCCTTCCACCCTCTTGACTTGGTCAACCATGCCGACGATGGGCGCGACAAGCTCTTCAAGCGCCCTGCGGTCCGCATCTGCCGGCAAGCTGTCTTGGCTGAGGTCGAGGCCGGGGTTCCTGTACGCCACCTTGGTGAGCACCTTGAGAAGGACGCCCCGGCAAAGCTTGCGGGATTCATTGGCCAGCTGGGTTGCTCGGCTAAAGTGGAGCAGCTTCAAGGCATCAAGGACAACCTCGAAGAACATGGTCAGTCTGGCGCTCGTAGTCACCCTCTCCTCGTGGGAATACCTGAAAGTCGGCAGGCCCATGGTGGATAGTTGTGCTGTGAGCCTCTCTGCGACATCGACAAGGCGCTCAGTCCAGATCTTCACGCCTTTCTCATAGTCATTATAGGTGGCAGCGGCGCTCTCAAGCAGTTGCTTCTCCTCTTTGAGGTCCTTAGCTAGGGTCTTCTCACGAGTCCTGCTGCTCTCAAGGGACTCCTTTAGTGTGGTCAGCTTCAGATTCAGATCGGCAATAGAGTCTTTGGCTTCGGAGAGCAGTTTGGTCTTGTCAGATATGGTGACCTGCAGCTCCGCCAAGGTGTGGACAGTTTTGTCTCTGTCGCTCTTCAGCGTCGAGACCTCCTTGCGGTGCTTCTCCAGCTCCGTCTCCAACTTCTCCACCTTCCCAGCCAGCTTGTTCTTGGCGGCCTCCGTGGCTTTGGCAGCGTCGACGGCCTCCTTCAACTTGCCGGCGTGATCCAGGACCTGGGCGTCGAGTGTGTCCTTGTGCCTCTACTCCAGCTCCTGGGTCCGCTGCGCGACAAGCTTCTCAATTTCTTCATCCTTGCCGCGAAGCTTGGCGGTAAGCACCTCTTCACGAGCGGCAAGGTCCTCTTCTGGGGCGTCGAGCAGGATGAGGTGCTCCCTTAGATTGGCGTCGTCCTTGGCGGCCTGTACGGCGGCCTCCTCCTGAGCCTTCTCAACATCGGACTGCTTCAGGAGAAGCTCGTTCCAACGCTCGTTCAGCTACTCCTGGCTATTCTTCAGCTCCTGCCGGGCCTCGGCAAACCAGATCTGTGTCTGCTCGACGCGCTTCTGGAAGTCCGCCTCTGCCACGTCAACAACCGCCGTCCTGGAGTCCAGCTTCTCCTTGCGGGCATGGTGAAGCGCCTGGAGCTTCTGAAAGTTGCTGCTCATAGCTTGGAGGAGCTGGTCCTCCTTGGAACTGCTGCTGCTGCTGCTCGGCTCGTCAACAACCTGGAGCCCGGCAGCGGCAATGACTTCTTCGTCAAAAACCTCTCCCTCGGATGGCGCTCCGGTGCTTGCCGTCCCCGGGATGTTGACGAACAGGTCGTCGCCTATCTTTAGGTACCTGCTTGAGGTGGGGGCTTCGGAAGTTGATGGTTGGTCTTCGACCACCGTCTCCCTGGCACCAGAGGACTCCGGGACCGATGTAGCGCCAGGCACTCCTGCGGCAGGGATGCCGTCAGTACGGTCGCCGGTCTCCTTGCCGGCCCCCCTAGCAGACCCCTTGGCGGCTTCTTCATGCGCGTCCTTGGCGGCCTCGTCGGCAGCAACCTTGGCGGCCTCGGCGGCGGCATCCTTGGCGGTCTCCTCGATGGTGGTGTCGATATCCATTCGATCCACCGTGGAGGGATCTGAAAGCCAAGGAAAAGAAATAAGATGAAACCCAGATTGAAGCTCAAAGCCAACAAGAAAAAGAGAAAAAGATCGCACTAGAAAAGTGACAAAGGCCAGGAAGCAGGCAGTTTACCTGTGACGAGCGGTGGAGGGGAGGTCCCCTCCCTGACAACACTCATTGCCGGGATGGAGCTACCGGCGCCTGTGCTCACCGGCTCTTCCCACACCCGAATGGGCTCATCGGTGGGAGTCCTTACCGGGGACCCGTCCCTGTGCGGTGTGGTTGATGGGGGCAGCATGTCGGGGGTGGCCCTCAGCGGCGGCTCCTGTCGTTGTTCCTCTCCTGCGAACCCGACAAGGTTAGCAGTAAAGATACACACCCCGACACTCGCCAGCGGAAAGTGAGTAACGGGCTCACGCTGGGGACTGCGTCGTGGGCTGGGGTCCGGGCTGATCATGATCGTCTCCGGCGCGCTTGAAGTGCTTGCCGAGGGCTCGTTGCCCGTCGAGGTCTTGGCCTTCTTTGTCATCCTCTGTGCCAACATCTCCGTGTCTCTGCAGGGGCAGGCCAAAACAAGATCAAATGAGATAAGATAATCAAGACAAAGGCTAAAGGGATGAAGAATGCGGCGAGATGCTTACTCATCTACTTCTTCTTCTTCTGGCCTCTCCTCCCTCCTCGGGCTGAAAGAGGAGAGGTCGAATTCGGCCTCTGGTATGATGTCCGTGCGAGGGGGGGGGGGTGGAGTCCTGGGCCGCTTGGCCGAGGTGGAGGCAGCGACCGCTTTTTCCTTTGCTACCGCGGCCGTGCGTCTCGTATGGCGCACAGGTTGCGGCTGGGCCTCTTGCCGTGGCACGTCCTTGCCGGCCGCTCCCTTGCCGGGGCCCTCTTCGTGCGGAGGGTTCTGCTGGACTGGCTCGCGGGCTCTTCATGCGGCTCCTCTTCAGCTTCCTCTTCAGCCGTCTCCTCTGCTGTCCCCCCGGCAGAAGGGCCCCCGGCAGCGGTGCCGCTGTGTTCCCCGACAAGCTCCCCCCGCTCAGCAAGATCCTCCTCTGCGCTGGCTTCGTCTTCCACAAAGCCGACGCTGCCGGCCTCCACGGCAAGGGCTGCCTCTTTCGCTCTACTGGCAATGTACGCCACCTCCTCGTCGGTGGTGGGGCGGATGAGCTGCGTCTCTTCCCGGACGGCCCTCTCCGACAAGCTGTCGAAGAACTCCTGCACCCGTTCTGCTTCTGGCTCGGCCCAGGTATTATCAAGGCCATGGGCATTGAACACCGGCATCATGGCGATGATTGAGGTCAGGGCGGAGTTGTTGCACAAAGGGATCACCCTCGCCGGCAACCTGAACGGCTTGCCGGTCTTGTCAGCCTTGAGCTGGAATAGCTTTTGGCAAAGAGCCGCGTGCTGCATCACCGTAAAGTTGCGATTCAGGCGCAGAAAGTGACTTCGCAGATGAAGACGTCGCCGCCCCGGCAAAGAAGGGCCGACGGCGCAACAGGAAGCGCAAGTGTAAAACCGTGCTTGCCGTCGAAGAATCCGGCAACCCCGGCAGCACCAAGAAGGCCAAGGTTGATGACCCCGGCAAGGAGGTTGCCGGGTGCGCCGCTTGCCAGGCCTTGACGGCTGCCGACAAGCCAGAGGGCTCCGACAAGCAGTATTGCAAGATCCATCGCACCAAGGGCCATGACCTTCAGAACTGCCGGCAAGTTGAGCAGCTTGTAAAGAAGCAGAAAGCTGAGTATGAAAGGCGAGACAAGGAGAAGGGCCAGGACGGTGCTGAGGGGTCCGGCAAGAAGCGTGGCAGCCGAGGGGGTCGCCGCGGCAAGGATAAGCAACCAGAGAGGCCTGCTCGGGGCCGCGACAAGAAAGAAGGAGATGATGATCATGATGAGGACGACGAGTCCAGCGAGCACGAGTTCCAGAAAGCTACAGAGGCCATGTGCGTCGACGGTGGCGCCTCGTTGCATGCCTCTCACCACCAACTGAAACAGTGGGCGCGTGAGATCAATGCGGCAGAGCCATCGTTCGATGCCCAGAAGCCGCTGAAATGGTCCAACACGCCTATCATTTTTTATGCTGAGGATCACCCTGATCGCACAACGGCGGTCGGGTGTTTGCCATTGTTGGTTTCACCAACGATACGCAACCTCAAGGTGACAAAAGTGTTAGTTGACGATGGGGCCGGTCTAAACTTGATCTCGCCCACTGTGATCAAGAGGCTGCAAATTCCTGATGGAGATCTCGAAGAGACGGGCACGTTTCAAGGGGTCAACCCAGGAAGGAGTCAACCAAAGGGCAGGATTACGCTACCAGTTACGTTTGGTGGCGAGCTAAACTATAGGACGGAGAAGATCGTTTTTGATGTCGCCAAGATCCCCTTGCCCTATAATGGGATCCTCGGCCGCCCGACGCTGGCCAAGTTCATGGCGGCATCACATTACACTTACAATACGTTGAAGATGCCCGGGCCAATGAGCATCATCACCGTCCACTCCGACAAGAAAGACGCGCTCATCTGCGCTGACCAACTTTACCGAGAGGCAGTTGCAGCAACTGCCGCCAAGGCACTTGCTCCTGCCGCTGAAGCTCCGGGTGGAAAGAAGATCGGCAAGACCTCTCCCAGCAAGACCTCTCCCGGCAAGACCTCTTCCGGCAAGACCTCTTGCACCCACTCCGGCAAGCGCACCTCTTCGGAGTGCTGCGCTCCCGTTGAGGAAGTGCCAGAGAGCTCCATCAGCAAGAGCGAGAAATCCAAGGCAGCACCCCCAGAAACTAAGAAGGTGCCCGTCAAGGAGGACGGCACGGGCAGGGCTTTTACTATAAGCTCCACCCTCGACAGCAAATAGGAAGGCGCGCTCATCGCCTTCCTGTGGGCGAATGTCGATGTGTTTGCATGGCAAGCATCTGACATCCCCGGCGTTCCCAGGGAGGTGATTGAGCACCATCTTGCTGTCTGTCCTCATGCGCGGCCCGTCAAGCAGAAGGTCAGGAAGCAAGCTTTGGAGCGGCAAGAGTTCATCATTGAAGAAATTAGGAAGTTAGAAGCAGCAGGCTTGGTCAGAGGAGTGCTCCACCCAACATGGTTGGCCAATCCGGTGGTGGTGCGCAAGGCAAGCGGGAAATGGAGGTTGTGCATTGACTATACAGACATCAATAAAGCCTGTCCAAAGGATCCTTTCCCCTTGCCACGCATCAACCAGATCGTGGACTCCACTGCCGGGTGCGACTTGCTGTCGTTCCTTGACGCCTACTCAGGATACCATCAAATCTTCATGACGAAGGAAGACGAAGAGAAAACCGCGTTTATCACCCCATGTGGTACGTATTGTTTCACACGAATGCCTTTCAGGTTGAAAAGCGCTGGTTCAACATTTGCGAGAGCAGTCCAAATTGGTTTTGAGCCTTAGCTACATAGAAATATGGAAGCTTATATGAATGACATAGTGGCCAAAACCAAGGATAGGGCAACGCTCATACAAGATCTAGAAGAAACATTTGCAAATTTGCGCAAGATCAATCTCAAGCTCAACCCTGAGAAGTGTGTTTTTGGTGTCCCATCCGGCAAGCTTCTCGGGTTGTTTGTGTCTCAGCGTGGGATCGAGGCAAAACCCGACAAGATCAAGGCGATTGAGCAGATTGAAGCACCAAGACGAGTCAAAGATGTACATCGACTTGCTGGCTGTGTTGCTGCTTTGAGTAGGTTCATCTCCAAATCTGCTGAGCGCGCCCTGCCCTTTTTCAAGATCTTGAAAAAGGCAGGTCCAATGGAATGGACTCCGGAAGCGGAGGCAGCGCTGCAAGATTTGAAGAGGTACCTCTCCTCTACGCCAACACTAGTCGCGCCTAGGCCACAAGAGCCGTTGTTGCTGTATCTAGCGGCAACGAATCAAGTGGTCAGTGCTGCGCTAGTGGCGCAGGGAGAAGTTGATGAAGAAACAATTGCAGTGGCAAGACCGTCGGATGACGAGCCGGAGATCTCCCCGGCAGGACCTGGTGCCGGCAAGGCAGGGCCCCCGGCAGAGTCTGGTGCCGGCAAGGCGGGATCTGCGCAAGCAAATGGAGTGACACAGAAGAAGAAGATGGTGCAGCACCCAGTTTATTTTGTCAGCTCCCTTTTGCAGGGGGCTAGATCAAGATACTCCGGTGTACAGAAGTTGCTCTTCGGCCTTCTTATGGTCTCGAGGAAGCTGCGCCACTACTTTCAGGCACATGAGATCACCGTCATCACTCGCTTCCCGTTGCAACGGATCTTGCACAACCCAAACGCAACTGGAAGGATTGTGGAGTGGGCGTTGGAACTGTCAAGCTTTGGTCTCAGGTTTGAAAGCACTTCAACGATTCAGAGCAGAGCCTTGGCGGAATTCATTGCAGAATGGACCTCAACGCCTGACGAGGAAATTCAAGAGACCACTCTCCCCGGCAAGGAAACGAGCCGCGACTGGATTATGTACTTTGATGGGGCTTTCTCGCTGCAAGGCGCCGGTGCCGGTGTACTACTTATTGCACCCACCGGAGAGCACGTCAAGTACGTGGTCCATATGCACTTTCCCCAGGAGAGATCAACAAACAACACTGCGGAGTATGAGGGACTGCTTGCCGGTCTCAGGATCGCGGCAGACCTTGGAATTACGAAGCTCATCGTCAGAGGTGATTCGCAGCTTGTCGTCAAGCAAGTCAACAAAGATTATCAGAGCCCGCTAATGGAAGCCTATGTAGATGAAGTGAGGAAGTTGGAGGAGCGTTTTGACGGTTTGCAAGCAGAGCATGTTCCTCGAGCAGAGAACAACATCGCTAACGACCTGTCAAAACGTGCTGCCCTCAAGTTACCTGTGGAACCAGGAACTTTTGTGCTGCAACTGACTCAGCCATCCGTTGAACCATCGACAGGACAGAATAAGCGAAGGAAGTTGAGCCCCGGCAAGTACTTTCCCGTTGAGATCCCAGGAGCCGCCGGCAAGGAAGTTGCCGGGGACGATGCCAAGCTTGCCGGGGGGCGACAGGCTCCGGCAGGGCCTCAAGCCCTTGCCGTAGAGACAACTGCTCCCATGGTAGAAGACACGCCTTTAGTCCTTGCCGTCGAGCCCCAGGCTCCAGCATGGGCACAGCACACCGTTCGGTTCCTCCAAACAGGGGAACTCCCTGAGGAACAGGAAGAAGCGGAGAAAGTAGCCCGTCGGTCTAACATGTACCAGTTTGTGGACGATGTCCTGTACAGAAAAAGACCGAACTGCGTGAAATTGAAGTGCATTCCTCAGGAGGACGGACTGGAGTTGTTGGCAGAGATACATGGAGGCATATGTGGCTCTCACATAGGATCAAGAGCTCTTGCCGGCAAGGCATTCCGGCAAGGTTTCTTTTGGCCCACTGCCCTCCAGGATGCAACTGCACTAGTAACCAAGTGTGAAGCATGCCAGTTCCATTCGAAGAAACTTCATCAGCCAGCTCAAGCTCTTCAAACAATCCCACTTTCCTGGCCATTTTTGGTCTGGGGGTTCAACATATTGGGCCCTTTTCCCCGTGCTGTCGGGGGCTTTGAGTACTTGTATGTCGCAATCGACAAGTTCACAAAGTGGCCGGAAGTGGAAGCAATGAGAAAGGTGACAGCACAGTCAGCCGTCAAGTTCTTCAAAGGATTAGTTTGCCGTTTTGGTGTGCCAAACAGAGTCATCACTGACAACGGCACACAGTTCACGAGCCGCACCTTCATGCAGTATATCCAAGACCTTGGCAGCAAAATCTATTTTGCTTCTGTTGCCCATCCAAGAAGTAACGGCCAAGCAGAAAGGGCAAATGCTGAGGTGCTGCGGGGTCTCAAGACGAGAACTTTCGACAGGCTGCACAAGTGCGGAAGGCGCTGAATTGATGAGTTGCCGGCGGTCCTTTGGTCAATCAGGACGACACCAAATCGAGCCACTGGCCACACACCTTTCTCCCTGGTATACGGGGCGGAAGCAGTTCTCCCCACATAACTCATATACGGGTCACCTCGAGTGCTCGCTTATGATGAGCTTGAGCAAGAGCAGTTGCAGCAAGATGATGCTACGCTCCTTGAGGAAGATCGTCTTCGGGCTGCTGTGCGAGCCACGTGCTACCAGCAAGCCTTGCGCCGCTACCACAGCCGCAAGGTTCATGCCCGAAGCCTTGAGGAAGGCGACTTTGTTCTTTGGTGCATTCAGTCCGCCAAGAATTCCAACAAGTTGACGCTGAAGTGGGAAGGCCCTTATCGGGTAATGCGAGTCACCAGGCCCGGCGCAGTCCGCCTGGAGACCGAAGATGGCATTCCAGTGAGCAACTCCTGGAATATCGAACATCTTCGCAAGTTCTACCCATGAGGCGCGGTTGCCGGGTCCCCCGGCAACCCCCTTTTGTACTAGCCTTGCTGGCAAGGCATATAACCCTAAGTACAAAGCCAGGCGCAGACCCTGTGCGCAGTTGAATAAGTTTAATTATGTACAGTTCTTGTTGATTTCCATGTTTATTTATATACATGCCTATCCAGGATATTGTACTACGTTCGTTTCCAGCAAGTACTGATGAACCGCCAAGGTTCCATGTAACTTTTTCTCTTCTTTCTTTTTCTCAAAGGACAGAAGGTTCCCTCGCATACAAGTTTGCCGGGGGGGATAGGGAGTGTGGGCGCCAGCAGGCGACGTTCGAAGTGGCATCTTGCGGGAAAGAGTACAATAGCAAAAAGAAGCTAAGTTGTGAAACCTTGAGTGATTTTCTTTTAAATGTAAAGTTATTTCCCTCGAATGGTTTTGTTTCTTGTATGGAAAACCTGCACGCGAAGGAACCTCGTCGTAATTGGTTGCGCCCTTGCTCTGTTTCGAGTCTGCTCAGCAGTTCAAGTGGCTGCACTAAGAGCGGCAAGGTGTCTTGCCGGCAGCGACACCCCTAGCAGGCTGCTAAGGATCCGTTCCTCAAAGCGCTCGCGGCAAGGGTGCGCGCATCGGCAGGACCTTCCAAAAAAGCGTAGGGTGTATGCCATACAAGGAGGGATCAAACAAGGAAGATAGCATGCATTCAATCCAGAACACAACAAGTTATATTACATCAATGGTTGCCGCAGTTCTAACTTAAGATAAATTGTCTTGGGCACGAGTTCATAGCGGCAAGGAAAAGAGAGGCGGCTAGTCCCGGCGCTCGCCTTCCACCCTCTTGACTTGGTCAACCATGCCGACGATGGGCGCGACAAGCTCTTCAAGCGCCCTGCGGTCCGCATCTGCCGGCAAGCTGTCTTGGCTGAGGTCGAGGCCGGGGTTCCTGTATGCCACATTGGTGAGCACCTTGAGAAGGACGCCCCGGCAAAGCTTGCGAGATTCATTAGCCAGCTAGGTTGCTCGGCTAGAGTGGAGCAGCTTCAGGGCATCAAGGACAACCTCGAAGAACATGGTCAGTTTGGCGCTCGTAGTCACCCTCTCCTCGTGGGAATGCCTGAAAGTCGGCAGGCCCATGGTGGATAGTTGTGCTGTGAGCCTCTCTGCGACATCGACAAGGCGCTCAGTCCAGATCTTCACGCCTTTCTCATAGTCATTATAGGTGGCGGCGGCGCTCTCAAGCAGTTGCTTCTCCTCTTCGAGGTCCTTAGCCAGGGTCTTCTCATGAGTCCTGCTGCTCTCAAGGGACTCCTTCAGCGTGGTCAGCTTCATATTCAGATCGGCAATAGAGTCTTTGGCTTCAGAGAGCAGTTTGGTCTTGTCAGATATGGTGACCTGCAGCTCCGCCAAGGTGTGGATAGTTTTGTCTCTGTCGCTCTTTAGCGTCGAGACCTCCTTGCGGTGCTTCTCCAGCTCCGCCTCCAACTTCTCCACCTTCCCAGCCAGCTCGTTCTTGGCGGCCTCCGCGGCTTCAGCGGCGTTGATGGCCTCCTTCAACTTGCCGGCGTGATCCAGGGCCTGGGCGTCGAGTGTATCCTTGTGCCTCTGCTCTAGCTCCTGGGTCCGCTGTGCGACAAGCTTCTCAATTTCTTCATCCTTGCCGTGGAGCTTGGCGGTAAGCACCTCTTCATGAGCGGCAAGGTCCTCTTCTTGGGCGTCGAGCAGGATGCGGCGCTCCTTTAGATTGGCGTCGTCCTTGGCGGCCTGTACGGCGGCCTCCTCCTGAGCCTTCTCAACATCGGACTGCTTCAGGAGAAGCTCTTTCCAACTCTCGTTCAGCTGCTCCTGGTTATTCTTTAGCTCCTGCCGGGCCTCGGCAAACCAGATCTGCGTCTGCTCGATGCGCTTCTGGAAGTCCGCCTCTGCCACGTCAACAACCGCCATCCTGGAGTCCAACTTCTCCTTGCGGGCACGGTGAAGCGCCTGGAGCTTCTGAAAGTTGCTGCTCATAGCTTGGAGGAACTGGTCCTCCTTGGAACTGCTGCTGCTGATGCTCGGCTCATCGACAACCTGGAGCCCGGTGGCGGCAATGACTTCTTCGTCAAAAAACTCCCCCTCGGATGGTGCTCCGGTGCTTGCCGTCCCCGGGATGCTGACGAACAGGTCGTCGCCTATCTTCAGGTACCTGGTTGAGGTGGGGGCTTCGGAAGTTGACGGTTGGTCTTCGACCATCGTCTCCCCGGCACCAGAGGACTCCGGGACCGATGTAGCACCAGGCGCTCCTACGGCAGGGATGCCGTCAGTACGATCGCCGGTCTCCTTGCCGGCCCCCCCAGCAGACCCCTTGGCGGCTTCTTCATGCGCGTCCTTGGCGGCCTCGTCGGTAGCAACCTTGGCGTCCTCGGCGGTGGCATCCTTGGCGGTCTCCTCGATGGTGGTGTCGATATCCATTCGATCCACTGTGGAGGGATCTGAAAGCCAAGGAAAAGAAACAAGATGGAACCAAGATTGAAGCTCAAAGCCAACAAGAAAAAGAGAAAAAGATCGCACTAGAAAAGTGACAAAGGCCAGGAAGCAGGCGGTTTACCTGTGACGAGTGGTGGAGGGGCGGTCCCCTCCCCGACACTACTCATTGTCGGGATGGAGCTGCCGGCGCCTGTGCTCACCGGCTCTTCCCACACGCGAATGGGCTCGTCGGTGGGAGTCCTTACCGGGGACCCGCCCCTGGGCGGTGTGGTTGACGGGGGCGGCATGTCAGGGGTGGCCCTCAGTGGCGGCTCCTGTCGTTGTTCCTCTCCTGCGAACCCGACAAGGTTAGCAGTAAAGATACACACCCCGACACTCGCCAGCGGAAAGTGAGTAACGGGCTCACGCTGGGGGCTGAGTCGGGGGCTGGGGTCCGGGCTGATCGTGATCGTCTCCGGCGCGCTTGAAGTGCTTGTCGGGGGCTCATCGCCCATCGAGGTCTTGGCCTTCTTCGCCATCCTCTGCGCCAATGTCTCCGTGTCTCTGTAGGGGCAGGCCAAAACAAGATCAAATGAGATAAGATAATCAAGACAAAGGCTAAGGGGTTGAAGAATGCGGCGAGATGCTTACTCATCTACTTCTTCTTCTGGCCTCTCCTCCCTCCTCGGGCTGAAAGAGGAGAGGTCAAATTCGGCCTCTGGTATGATGTCCGTGCGAGGGGGGGGGGGGGATGGAGTCCTGGGCCGCTTGGCCGTGGTGGAGGCAGCGGCCGCTTTTTCCTTTGCTGCCGCGGCCGTGCGTCTCGTATGGCGCACAGGTTGCGGCTGGGCCTCTTGCCGCACCACGTTCTTGCTGGCCGCTCCCTTGCCGGGGCCCTCTTCGTGCGAAGGGGCCTGCTGGACTGGCTCGCCGGAGGACGCGTCTCTTCTTCCCCGGGGCTGGGGCCTCCTCATGCGGCTCCTCTTCAGCTTCCTCTTCAGCCGTCTCCTCGGCTGTCCCCCCGGCAGAAGGGCCCCCGGCAGCGGTGCCGCTGTGTTCCCCGGCAGGCTCCCCCCGCTCAGCAAGATCCTTCTCTGCGCTGGCTTCGTCTTCCACAAAGCCGACGCTGCCGGCCTCCTCGGCAAGGGTTGCCTCTTCCGCTCTGCTGGTGATGTACGCCACCTCCTCGTCGGTGGTGGGGCGGATGAGCTGCGTCTCTTCCCGGACGGCCCTCTCCGACAAGCTGTCGAAGAACTCCTACACCTGTTTCGCTTCTGGCCCGGCCCAGGTATTATCAAGGCCATGGGCGTTGAACACCGGCATCATGGCGATGATTGAGGTCAGGGCGGAGTTGTTGCACAAAGGGATCACCCCCGCCGGCAACCTGAATGGCTTGCCGGTCTTGTCGGCCTTGAGTTGGAACAGCTTTTGGCAAAGAGCCGCGTGCTACATCACCGTAAAGTTGCGATTCAGGCCGGGGCGCAGTCTCATGATGTCTGCCGCATTCCGGAACTCCCAAGCTGGCCTCCCCTTGTTATGCAAAGATGCGATGTGGCGGCGGAGGAAGTCGGCCCCAACCATCTCGAGCGTGAGCCCGGCGGCTTTGAGGCGATAAATTCTGGTGGTTGCGACTGTGAGCTTCCCGTCTTGGGGATCGAGGTCGCCCCAGTTGCCGCCACGGACCAATTTCGTCTGCCGGGGCATACAGAACGGCTGCGGGTCCTTCTCCACGATCCAGCACCACCTGCCCCACCATTCATCCCACTTTTCCTTATGGGTCCTGTCCGGGTATGTCTGCTTGGCCAATGCCCTTGGGATCCAGGTGACGCAGCCAAAAAGAGCCCCTCCTGGCTGGATGCGAGGGACGAAGTAGTGGCGGAAGAGCATCGTATTGAGGACCACCCCGGCGAAGTTCTCGCAGAGGTGGGCGAAGATGGCCATACACGCCACGGCATTCGGCGTGAAATCCAAAAGATGGAAGCCGAAGGTGTACATGATGTCGTTGAAGAAATCCAAAAATGGGGGGTAGAGCCCGCAATAGAGGTAATCAACGAAGAAAGGGAATTTATCTGGGGCAGGCACGGCGCAAGAAGCAGGGATGACGCGGGTTGCAGGATGCCCCGTCGTATCTCTCCCCCACATGCACAGGTATTGGTCCCTGAGCGCGCGCGCGTCGAGCGTCGGGGCGAAGACGACGTGCTCCTTCTGCATCTTCGCTAGCTCGCTCTCCGGCACTTCTTCTCCCTTGCTCGCCTTGGACGCTCCTTTGCCCTTGCTCGTTTTGGGCGCCATTGCAGCCAAGGGAGGGCGGGGGATCGAGAGCGGTGAGGGCGCGGCGGCGGACGGAGGAGGAAGCTCTGGTCTGGGCTTGAGGAAAAAGAAGAAGACGGCGGTTCCTAGATTGGGAAAGGCAAAGGGGGTAAATGAGCAGCGCCCCTGCGGTTTCCTCTTTTTATGGGGAAGGCGCGGGGCTGCCTCTTTACTGTTTGATATGAAGGCGTTTTCACAGGCGTGCTGCGACCGTTCCACGCACGACCCCCACGTCGCGCACCCAATGCAGATCGTGGGGAAGCGCAACAGACGAGATAATTACAGCAGTTAATCCCTGCCATGCATGCCCGCGCACTGTTTGGGCCTGGCCCAACGACGCTTCGCACTCGTGTATGGCCCAGGCCCGGGGGCTCCTGTCGGTGTACTAAAGTTTGGGCCCTTTTGTACCCCTTACTTGTGCACGGGCAGTTGCAGCCGCACCTGCGGCGAGGCTTGGCGGGGGCAGTTGGAGGCAAGATACAAGACGACCAAGGCGGCATCCGAGCCAGTAATCAGAGAGCAGAAGACAAGCTGAACCCCCGGCAAAGATTCTTGCCGAGGTGATTTGCGAGCCCTGGCAAGCTCCTTGCCGGGGTGGTTTGCGAAGCCTCAGCAAAACCACCACCCTTGAGGTTGAGAGCTCTGACACATCGACAACGTTAAGACCAAGACTCAGGGGCACATGCATAGTAGCATGCAGATCTTCGTGAAGACCAGAAGGCGAAGTTCCCAGCAAGGTTCTTGCCGGGGACGACTGCGAGGCCCCGGCAAGACTCTTGCCGGGGATGATTGCGAGGCCACGGCAAGGCTCGCGCATGACAAGGCTCCTCCGCCCTGCCACCGTCCCGGCACGGCAATTAGCCAGCCAACCAGGCAAGCACCTGTGTGGTGGCATGCAGATCTTCGTGAAGATCCTGCCACCGCTCTAGCGCAGCGGCTAGCCAGTCAGCTTGGCATTTGCATGCCTCATCATCTTGGGTGCGTGTCAAGACAGGGTGAGGCGGCGACGGATGGGACGGGCTCTATTTCCGTCACCGATAAAGTTAGAGGGCACGTAAGCAGCGCATTTAATGCACTTGTCCTAAGACGCCAGAGATAAGCACATGCATTGTAGCACTTTACACCTCCTATTTGCCTGTACGCCACTGTGGTAGCCCCTTGGTATAAAAGGAGGCCCAAGGCGATACAGGGAGGGACTTTTGAACTTTCCGGCCCAGTTTGCATGCGTAGCAGCTAGCCGAAGCTCAAGAACACTGAATATACACTCAAAGCAGGACAGGGTTTTACGCTTCTCAGCGGCCCGAACCTGGGTAAAAATTCATCATGTTGATCGTTAGATCTGCTCTTTGTGCACCCCTCTTCCCTGCCAAACCGTAGAAGGGATCCACTCGATCCCATAGGTGTCGTTTTCCCCGACAGCGAGGCTCAAAAACAAGGAAAAAACAGAAACTGGCACTGGGCTCTAGGTTAATAGGTTAGTCCCAAAAATAATATAAAATAGCATATTAATGCATATAAAACATCCAAAATAGATAATATAATAGCATGGAACAATAAAAAATTATAGATACGTTGGAGACGTATCATATACTTGTTTCCCAAGATAAAAATTCTCTATATTTACTCCCGGACGATTTGACCACCGCATCACAGAAATATCCTCTGTTCTTGTTTCGTGCTACTTTTCAGGCAGATCTGAGAGTATGTCGTCTCATGATTCAGATGGAGAGAGCTATGCCTCCCACTATGTTGCAGATCCCAAGATCTTTGGGGAGATCTATCCCTACCTATGGTCCACCAAGGAGGAGGAAGATACCGACTTGGAGGGAACGAGAGATTCCAGCTTAGATGAGGATGAAGTTCCACTACCTCAACCTGGAGATATGCATGTAGAATTCAAGAAGTCAAGTATTCCAAATGGAGAAAACAAATCTAAGACCCGATTCATCCCGTCTCGTTTTCTGCAGGAAAGCAAGCATGCATTATGCAAAAGGATATTGAAGCTTGAGCAGGAAAACGATAATTTGAGGGAGGAAAATTTTATCCTCAAACGTAGGCTGGAGAAGAAGAAGGCCACTTCTCCACCACCACCATCACCAAAGAAGGAGACTTGAGTACACGGGTATGGGCACTCCCCTTGGCTTGTGCCAAACTTGGGGGAGACGCCCCGGTATCGTATCACCATCATTTTTATTATCTTTACCTATCTTAGTTCGATCCTTAGTTATTTCGTGATTTAGTTGAATAAAAGTTTAGTATGATCTATTTTTGAGTGCTAGTTTCATGATCTATCCATCTACGTAATCGAGTGAGAGTTATATAATAAAGTTTAGTTTGAGTTTTTGCTTCTTTACTTTTATTTTTCAATCAAAATAAAGAAAAGAATGAAAAAGATCATATGCTAATCTTATGGGAAGTAATGACATTACATAAAGAAGAGTATAAGCAGTGAAATTTATTGAAGGTTGACAAACATAGCATTGGTCAATGATGCAATTCATGAAAGAATTAATAAGGGAAGAGAAGATTCACATGCAAATATACTATCTTGGACATCTTTTATGATTGTGAGCCCCCATTAAGTATTTTATGCCAAATTGTTAACGTTGGACAAGGAAGACAACGTAATTAGTTATGTTTGTTCATATTCACATATAAGTTATATTGTCATAGATCCTCCAACATGTGGTGCTTGCCCAATATCTTTGCTAGCCAAAAATCCGCACCAGGTAGAGATACTACTTGTGCATCCAAAAAACCTTAAACCCAATTTCAAGTTTTGAGAGTCCACTATACCTACCTATGGATTGAATAAGATCCTTCAAGTAAGTTGTCATCGGTGCATAAAGCAATAAAAATTGCTTCTAAATATGTACGATCTTTTAGTGTAAGGGAAAATAAGCGTTGTACGAACTTGTGATGGCAAAGTAATAAAAGCGACGGACTGCATAATAAAGGTTGCTATCATAAGGGGCAATATAATGTGATGTTCTTTTGCATTAAGAGCTCGTGCATCAAAAAATAAAAAGCGCATGACAACCTGTGCTTCCCTCTACGAATTTCGTGTCCTAAAGATATCAAAGGTATAAGAAGTTTCCTTGGTCATGCTGGTTTCCATAGGAGATTTATTAAAGACTTACAAATCTCTAGGCCTCTTACTAATCTCTTGCAAAAAGATGTTCCATTTGTTTTTGATGATGATTGTGTAGAAGCATTTGAAATCCTTAAGAAAGCCTTAATTTCTGCACCTATTGTTCAACCACCTGATTGGAACCTACCCTTTGAAATTATGTGTGATACTAGTGATTATGCTGTTGGTGCTGTTCTAAGACAAAGAGTTGATAAGAAATTAAATGTCATCCACTATGCTAGTAAAACTCTAGACAGTGCTCAAAGAAATTATGCCACTACTGAAAAAGAATTTTTAGCGGTTGTATTTGCTTGTGACAAGTTCAGATCTTATATTTTTGATTCTAAGGTAACCGTTTACACTGATCATGCTGCTATTAAATACCTTATGGAAAAGAAAGATGCTAAACCTAGACTCATTAGGTGGGTTCTCTTGTTACAAGAATTTGATTTACATATTATTGATAGAAAAGGAGCTGAGAACCCCGTAGCAGACAACTTGTCTAGGTTAGAAAATATTCTTGATGACCCACTACCTATTGATGATAGCTTTCCTGATGAACAATTAGCTGTTATAAATGCTTCTCGTAGTACTCCATGGTATGCAGACTATGCTAAGTATATTGTTGCTAAATTTATACCACCTAGTTTCACATACCAACAAAAGAAAAAGTTTTCTATGATTTAAGACATTACTTTTGGGATGATCCACACCATTATAAAGGAGTAGATGGTGTTATTAGACGTTGTGTACCTGAGCATGTACAGGAACAGATCCTACGCAAGTGTCACTCCGAGGCTTACGGAGGACACCATGCTGGAGATAGAACTGCACACAAGGTATTGCAATCCGGTTTTTATTGGCCTACTCTCTTCAAGGATGCCTGTAAGTTTGTCTTGTCTTGTGATGAATGCCAGAGAATTGGCAATATTAGTAGACGTTAGGAAATGCCTATGAATTATTCACTTGTTATCGAACCATTTGATGTTTGGGGATTTGATTATATGGGACTTGTCCCTTCCTCCAATGGGTATACACATATTTTGGTTGCTATTGATTATGTTACTAAGTGGGTTGAATCTATTCCAACTAGTAGTGCTGATCATAACACCTCCATTAAAATGCTTAAAGAAGTTATTTTCCCAAGGTTTGGAGTCCCTAGATATTTAATGACTGATGGTGGTTCACACTTTATTCATGGTGCTTTCCGTAAATTGCTTGCTAAGTATGAGGTTAACCATAGAATTGCATCTCCTTATCATCCTCAGTCTAGTGGTCAAGTAGAATTAAGCAATAAAGAAATAAAATTGATCTTGCAAAAGACTGTTAATAGATCTAGAAAGAATTGGTCTAAGAAACTTGATGATGCATTATGGGCTTATAGAACTTCTTATAAAAATCCTATGGGTATGTCTCCATATAAAATGGTTTATGGAAAAGCATGTCACTTACCACTTGAACTAGAACATAAAGCTTATTGGGCAATTAAAGAGCTCAACTATGATTTCAAACTTGCCGGTGAGAAGAGGTTATTTGACATTAGCTCACTTGATGAATGGAGAACCCAAGCCTATGAGAATGCCAAATTGTTTAAAGAAAAAGTTAAAAGATGGCATGACAAAAGGATACAAAAGCGTGAATTTAATGTAGGTGACCATGTCTTGCTATACAATTCTCGTTTAAGATTCTTTGCAGGAAAACTTCTCTCTAAATGGGAAGGACCTTACATTATCGAGGAATTTTATCGCTCTGGTGCCATCAAGATCAACAACACCGAAGGCAATAACCCTAAGGTGGTAAACGGGCAAAAAATCAAACATTATATCTCAGGTACTCCCATAAATGTTGAAACCAATATTATTAATACCATAACACCGGAGGAGTACATAAGGGAAATCTACCAGAATGCTCTAGACCCCCAAAAAGGAATAGGTATGTGATACGGTAAGTAAACCGACTCCAAAACTTTCCCAAAAGCAATTTTACTCCGTTTTGGAATATTTAAAAAATTAGGAAAATAAAAAGTAGTCCGAAAAGTGCACGAGGAGGCGACAAGCCGTGGGGGCGCGCCTCCCAGGCTTGTGGCCACCTCGTGTGCCCTTCGGACTCTGTTTTCTCCCAGAATACTTGTTTTGCACGGTAAAAATTCATTATATAATCTACCGAAGGTTTTGACCACCGTACCACGACAATATCCTCTATTTTTGTTTCGAGTTGTTTTCTTGACAGATCTAGATCACCATGACGTCTCCAAGTGCCCCCAAGGACAAGTTCTTCGAGAAGGTCATCAACCCTTACCTTGCGGAGGTGCTGCAACACCCTCAAACCATCGAGATGCACGAGGGGGTGCTTCACATCCGTGATGTTCAAGGGCCAAGGAGGACCGGAAGCGTGGAGTCCAGGCTCGAAGCGGTGGAGCAAGAAGTTTTCAAGTGCAAAGGGATGGTGGAACATGGACTCAACGCCAATTAGTCCATGATCACAGATTTTACCCGTGACTACAAGCTGGATGCCAGTGAGATTGGAAAGGCCATCTTCAAGCTTCATAAGAAAATCGAGCATCTCCAAGCCCAGATCTATGACCTGCAAAACCAAAACTGTGAGTATGAATATAGATTTAAGAGGATGAGTTTGGCTGCAGATTTGAGGATTCCGGAGACCCGTTCATGCTTCTATGATGGTGAGCCTATGCCCTGGAAGATGGAGGACAAGCCCACATCATCATCAACTCCATCATCACCACCTCCGAAGAAAGAGACTTGAGTACATGGGTATGGGCACTCCCCTTGGCTTAATCCAAGCTTGGGGGAGGTGCCCCGGTATCGTATCACCATCACATCTTTACCTTTATCATTTTTCTTAGTTCGATCCTTTTGGTTATATCTTTGTTAAGTAGAGTAAAAGTTTTTAGTATGATCTAGCTTTAAGTTTTGCTTTGTGTTCCCTCTATGTAATCGAGTCCGAGAATATATAATAAAGATTAGTTTTGAGTTGAGGGCTTTGCTTTCATGCTATGATCTTGAGAAAAAGGGGGATAAAGAAAAGAAATAAAAGATTATATAATAATCTTATGGGAAGTGATGACTTCACATATAAGAAGTATGTCGCATAAAATTTGTTGGGAGTTGACAAACATAGTTTTGGTCATTGATGCAATTAATAGGAAGTAATAAAGAAAGAGAGGTCTCACATATAAATACACTATCTTGGACATCTTTTGTGATTGTGAGCACTCATTAAAATATTATATGCTAAAAGGTTGATGTTGGACAAGGAAGACAACATAATGGGTTATGTTTCCTTATATCCGAATAGAAGTTATATTGTCATGGATCCTCCAACATGTTGAGTTTGCTTCTCATCCCATGCTAGCCAAATCTTCTGCACCAAGTAGAGATACTACTTGTGCATCCAAAATCCCTTAACCCAGTTTTGCCATGAGAGTCCATCGTACCTACCTATGGATTGAGTAAGATCCTTCAAGTAAGTTGTCATTGGTGCAAGCAATAAAAATTGCTCTCTAAATATGTATGATCTTTTAGTGTGAGGAAAATAAGCTTTATATGAACTTGTGATGTGGAAGAAATAAAAGCGAGGGACTGCATAATAAAGTTCTTTATCACAAGCGGCAATATAAAGTGACGTTCTTTTGCATTAAGATTTTGTGCATCCAACCATAAAAGCGCATGACAACCTCTGCTTCCCTCTGCGAAGGGCCTGTCTTTTACTTTTAGCTTCTACTTTTATACGAGAGTCATGGTGATGTTCACCTCTCCTTTTTATACTTTTTCTTTTTGGCAAGCACTATATGTTGGGGAAGATCCATATATATACAATATTCCCATGTTGTCTTTCCTCTAGTGGTGTTATGTGAATGTTGACTACATGACACTTCACCATGATTCGGGCCTAGGAGAAGGTATTGTGAAGTAATAAGTAGATGATGGGTTGCTAGAGTGACAAAATCTTAAACCCTACTTTATGTGTTGCTTCGTAAGAGGCTGATTTATATCCACATGTTTCATGCTATGGTTAGATTTATCTTAATTCTTCTTTCATAGTTGCGGATGCTTGCGAGAGGGGTTAAACATAAGTGGGAGGCTTGTCCAAGTAAGGACAACACCCAAGCACTGGTCCACCCACATATCAAATTATCAAAGTAACGAACGCGAATCATATGAGCATGATGAAAACTAGCTAGACAATAATTCCCATGTG
This sequence comes from Thinopyrum elongatum, assembly GCA_011799875.1. NCBI lineage: Eukaryota > Viridiplantae > Streptophyta > Magnoliopsida > Poales > Poaceae > Thinopyrum > Thinopyrum elongatum. Next base: position 508,996,559 of record CM022303.1, read on the forward strand.
TCCTCGGGAGCGCTTTGCTTTATATAAGAGTTCGTCCAGGCTTATCCTTTGCTATAAAAAGGATTGGGCCACCTTGCTGCACCGTTGCTGCATTTGTTACTTGTTACCTGTTATGAATTATCTTACTACCAAACTATCTGTTACCGATAATTTTGGTGCTTGCAGAAAATACCTTGCTGAAAACCGCTTGTCATTTCCTTCTGCTCCTCGTTGTGTTTGACACTCTTACTTATCGAAAGGACTATAATTGACCCCCTATACTTGTGGGTCATCAAGACTCTTTTCTGGCGCCGTTGTCGGGGAGTGAAGCGCCTTTGGTGAGTGGAATTTGGTAATGAAAAATTTATATTACGTGCTGAAATTTACTGTTACTTGTCACTATGGAAAACCATCCTTTGAGTGGCTTGTTCGGCGTATCTTCACATTGACCGGAAGAACAAAGAGTTTGTCCTCAACCTACTGTACCAACTGAAAATATTTATTATGAAATTCCTTCGGGAATGATAGAGAAACTGCTAGCTAATCCTTATGCAGGAGATGGAACACTATATCCTGGTATGCATCTAATCTATGTGGATGAAGTTTGTGGATTATTTAAGCTTGCAGGTTTACCCGGAGACGAAGTCAAGAAGGTGGTCTTCCCTTTATCTTTGAAGAGAAAGGCATTGACATGGTATAGGCTATGTGATGAGATTGGAGCTTGGAATTACAACCGATTGAAATTGGAATTTCATCAGAAGTTTTATCCTATGCATCTGGTTCATCGTGATCAGAATTATATATATAATTTTTGGCCTCGTGAAGGAGAAAGTATCGCTCAAGCTTGGGGGAGGCTTAAGTCAATGTTATATTCTTGCCCCAATCATGAGCTCTCAAGAGAAATTATTATTCAGATTTTTTATGCTCGACTTTCTCGTAATGATCAACCCATGCTCGATACTTCTTGTATTGGTTCTTTTATGAAGAAGACTATTGAATTCAGATGGGATCTTTTGGAAAGAATTAAACACAACTCTGATGATTGGGAGATCGACGAAGGTAAGGAGTCAGGTATAAAGCTTGAATTCGATTGTGTTAAAACTTTTATGGATATCGATGCTTTTCATGATATTAGCACTAAATATGGACTTGACTCTGAGATAGTAGCTTTTTTCTGTGAATCATTTGCTACTCATGTTGATCTCCCTAAGGAGAAGTGGTTTAAATATCATCCTCCCATTGAAGTAAAAATAGTAGAACCCACTGAAGCTAGAGAAGAAACTACTACTTATAATGTTGATCCAGTTATTCCTACTGCTTATATTGAGAAACCACCTTTTCTTGTTAGGATAAAAGAACATGCTAAAGCTTCAGCTGTGGTTCGCAAAAGTTATACAAGAACACCTACACCCTCTGAACAAATTGAAGTTGAACCTAATGTTGCTATGGTTAAAGGTCTCTTGGTTGAAAATATTGATGGACATGTTATTTATTTCTATGATGAAGCCACTAGAATTGCTAAACCCGATGAAAAGGATAAACATAGACCTGTTGTTGGCATGCATGCCTGTTGTCCCTGTTAAAATAGGAGATCATTGTTATCATGGCTTATGTGATTTGGGTGCTAGTGTGAGTGCTATCCCGTTTACTTTATATCAAGAAATTATGAATGATATTGCACCTGCTGAGATAGAAGATATTGATGTCACTATTAAGCTTGCTAATAGAGATACTATTACACCACTTCGGATTGTTAGAGATGTTGAAGTCTTGTGTGGGAAAATAAAATACCCTACTGATTTTCTAGTTCTTGGTTCCCCATAAGATGATTTTTGTCCCATTATATTTGGTAGACCTTTCTTGAACACGGTTAATGCTAAGATAGATTGTGAGAAAGAAACTGTTAGTGTAATTTTGGTGATGTGTTTCATGAATTTAGTTTCTCCAAATTCCGTAGACAACCTCGTGATAAAGAATTACCTAGTAAGGATGAAATTATTGGTCTTGCTTCTATTGCCATGCCTCCTACTGATCCGTTAGAATAATATTTGCTAGACCACAAAAATGACATGCATATGAATGAGAGAAGCGAAATAGATGAGATATTCTTTAAACAAATGCCTGTTTTGAAACACAATTTACCTGTTGAAACGCTTGGAGATCCTCTTCCACCCAAGAGTGATCCTATTTTTGAGCTTAAACAATTACCAGATACATTGAAATATGCTTATCTTGATGAAAAGAAGATATATCATGTTATTATTAGTGCTAACCTTTCAGAGCATTAAGAAAAGAGATTATTGAAAACTCTGAGGAAGCACCGTGCCACTATTGGATATACTCTTGATGATCTTAAGGGTATTAGTCCCACTCTATGTCAGCATAAAATTAATATGGAACCTGATGCTAAACCAGTTGTTGATCACCAGCGACGGTTAAATCCTAAGATGAAAGAAGTGGTAAGAAATGAAATATTAAAGCTTCTGGAAGCAGGTATAATCTATCCTATAGCTGACAGTAGATAGGTAAGTCATGTTCATTGTGTCCCTAAGAAGGGAGGTATTACTGTTGTTCCTAATGATAAAAATGAACTTATTCCACAAAGAATTATCACAGGTTATAGAATGGTAATTGACTTCAGAAAATTAAACAAAGCTACTAGGAAAGATCATTATCCTCTACCTTTCATAGATCAAATGCTAGAAATACTATCAAAACATACACATTTCTGCTTTGTAGATGGATACTCTGGTTTTTCCCAAATACCTGTGTCACAAGAGGATCAAGAAAAAACTACTTTTACATGCCCTTTTGGTACTTCTGCTTATAGATGTATGCCTTTTGGTTTATGCAATGCACTTGCTACCTTTCAAAGATGTATGACTGCTATATTCTCTGACTTTTGTGAAGGGATTGTTGAGGTTTTCATCGATGATTTTTTAGTATACAGAACTTCTTTTAATGATTGCTTAAGCAACCTTGATCGAGTTTTGCAGAGATGTGAAGAAACTAATCTTGTCTTGAATTGGGAGAAGTGCCACTTTATGGTTAATGAAGGTATTATCTTGGGGCATAAAATCTCCGAACGAGGTATTGAAGTTGATAAATCTAAAGTTGATGCAATTGAAAAAATGTCGTGTCCTAAAGATATCAAAGGTATAAGGAGTTTCCTTGGTCATGCTGGTTTCTGTAGGAGATTTATTAAAGACTTCTCTAAAATTTCTAGGCCTCTTTCTAATCTTTTGCAAAAAGATGTTCCATTTGTTTTTGATGATGATTGTATAGAAGCATTTGAAATACTTAAGAAAGCCTTAATCTATGCACCTATTGTTTAACCACCTGATTGGAAACTACCCTTTGAAATTATGTGTGATGCTAGTGATTATGCTGTTGGTGCTATTCTATGACAAAGAGTTGATAAGAAATTAAATGTTATCCATTATGCTAGCAAAACGCTAGACAGTGCTCAAAGAAATTATGCTACTACTGAAAAATAATTTTTAGCAGTTGTGTTCGCTTGTGATAAATTCAGATCTTACATACTTGATTCTAAAGTAATTGTTCACACTGATCATGCTGCTATTAAATACCTTATGGAAAAGAAAGATGCTAAACCTAGACTCATTAGGTGGGTTGTCTTGCTACAAGAATTTGATTTACATATTACTGATAGGAAAGGAGCTGAGAACCCCTGATGTTTGCTTGAACTACGTCGGTATTTCCCCAAAGAGGAAGGGATGATGCAGCACAACAATGGTAGGTATTTCCCTCAGTGATGAGACCAAGGTTATCGAACCAGTAGGAGAACCACGCAACACCACGTAAACAGCTCCTGCACACAAAGAACAAATACTTGCAACCCGACGTAAGAGAGGGGTTGTCAATCCCTCACGGGTAAAAGGATAGGTAAAATTGTAGTAGATTGGATAAATAGATCTCACGTGAATGCGAGATAAAATAAATAAATAAAAATTGCAGCAAGGTATTTTTGTGTTTTTGTATTAATAGATCTGAAAATAAAAGCAAATAAAAATAGATCGCGAAGGCAAATAGCAAATAGATCTAAAAATATATGATGAGAAAATAGACCCGGGGGCCGTAGGTTTCACTAGTGGCTTCTCTCGAGAAAAATAGCATACGGTGGGTAAACAAATTACTGTTGGGCAATTGATAAAACTTCAAATAATCATGACGCTATCCAGGCAATGATCATTATATAGGCATCACATCCAAGATTAGTAGACCGACTCCTGCCTGCATCTACTACTATTACTCCACACATCGACCGCTATCCAGCATGCATCTAGTGTATTAAGTTCATGGAAAAATGGAGTAATGCAATAAGAACGATGACATGATGTAGACAAGATCTATTTATGTAGAAATAGACCCCATCTTGTTATCCTTAATAGCAACGATACATACGTGTCGGTTCCCCTTCTGTCACTGGGATCAAGCACCGTAAGATCAAACCCATCACAAAGCACCTCTTCCCATTGCAAGATAAATAGATCAAGTTGGCCAAACAAAACCCAAATATCGGAGAAGAAATACGAGGCTATAAGCAATCATGCATATAAGAGATCAAAGAAGAGTCAAATAACTTTCATGGATAAAAACATAGATCTGATCATAAACTCAAAGTTCATCGGATCCCAACAAACACACCGCAAAAAGAGTTACATCATATGGATCTCCAAGAGACCATTGTATTGAGAATCAAACGAGAGAGAGAAAGCCATCTAGCTACTGCCTATGGACCCGTAGGTCTACAATGAACTACTCACGCATCATCGGAGAGGCACCAATGAGGATGATGAACCCCTCCGTGATGGTGTTTAGATTGGATCTATGGTTTCTGGAACTTGCGGCGGCTGGAATTGATTTTCGTCGATTCCCCTAGGGTTTCTAGAATATTGGGGTATTTATAGAGCAAAGATGCGGTGCGGGAGGCCACCGAGGTGGGCACAACCCACCTGGGCGCGCCTGGGCCTCCAGGCGCGCTCTGGTGGGTTGTGCTCCCCTCGGAGCTCCCCTCAGGTGCTTCTCTGGCCCATCTAGTGTCTTTTGGTCCAAAAAAAATCCACAAAAAGTTTCGCTGCATTTGGACTCCGTTTGGTATTGATTTCCCGCGATGTAAAAAACAAGCAGAAAACAACAACTGGCACTGGGCACTATGTCAATAGGTTAGTACCAAAAAAGATATAAAATGATTGTAAAACATCCAAGAATGATAATATAACAGCATGGAACAATAAAAAATTATAGATACGTTGGAGATGTATCAGCATCCCCAAGCTTAATTCCTGCTCGTCCTCGAGTAGGTAAATGATAAAAACAGAATTTTTGAAGTGGAATGCTGCCTAACATGTTCATCACATATTCTTTTCTTTGTGGCATGGACATTTGGACTTTTATATGGTTCAAAGCAATACTCTAGTTTTGACATGAGGACTTTAATACTCAAGCATATCAACAAGCAACCATGTCTTTCAAAATATCAACACTAAAGCAAGTTATCCCTAGCCCATTATGCTCAATCATTGATCCATTCATGAAACACACTCGAATGCTAGCTATACCCAGTGCTCAAGTACGATCATAGTGCCCCTTAGTTGGTGCTTTATAAGAGAAGATGGAGACTCAAGTAAAAATAAAAATTGCATAAAGTAAAAGAAAGGCCCTTCGCGGAGGGAAGTAGGGATTTGTAGAGGTGCCAGAGCTCAAAGCTTAAATTGAGAGATAAAAACATTTTGAGAGGCATACTTTTCCCACCAATGAAAACGACTTAGAGTTCTCAATACTTTCCATGCTATATATATCATAGGCGGTTCCCAAATAGAAATTAAAGTTTATTCCTTTTTCCACCATACTTTCACTTTCCATGGCTAGCCGTATCCACGGGTGCCCTCCATACCAACACTTTCCAAGGAATTTATTATTTGATAACATAAAGTAAATTCATTTTTCATTTTGGGACTGGGCATCCCTAATACCTTTGCCGTACTCTCGTGCAATGACAAGTGAATAAACACTCATCGTGAGAATAACACTTCTAGCATGGAAAAATATCGGCCACCCCTCACCACCTCGCGAGCGGTACGAGCACACAAAAGAGAAATTTATTTTGAAAATTAGAGATGGAACATACAAATTTGCTTAGAATGGCACGGAAATACCGCATATAGGTAGGTATAGTGGACTCATATGGCAAAACTGGTTTAAAGGGTTTTGGATGCACAAGTAGTGATCATACTTAATGCAAATGAATGCTAGCAAAAAGATTGAGAAGCGTCCAACCAAGAAACAAAAAATCTCGTAAGTAAGCATTAAGCATAATTAACACCAAATAATGCACCACAAGTAGGATATAATTTCATTGCATAACTATTGACTTTCGTGCTTGCATAGGGAATCACAAACCTTAACACCAATATTCTTACTAAAGCATAATTACTCATCAACATGACTCACATATCATATCGTCATATCTCAAAACTATCACTAAGAATCAAGTTTATTTTGTCCAATGATCTTCATGAAGGTTTTATTATATCCTCCTTGGATATCCATCACTTTGGAACTAATTTCATATGTTGCTTTTACTAAGCTCAAACAAATATAAGTGAAGAACATGAGCATAATATTTCTTTCTCTCAAATTAATTTAAGTGAAGCAAGAGAGAATTTCTTTAAAATTTTACTAACTCCCAAATAAATCTAAGTGAAGCATGAGAGCATTTCTTCAAAAATAACAAAGCACACCGTGCTCAAAAAGATATAAGTGAAGCATTGGAGCAATTCCATAGCTCTAAAAATTTAAGTGAAGCATAGGAGCAAGCATAGCATAATTTTTGGCTCTCTCAAAAAGGTGTGTCCAGCAAGGATTCAAGACTTAAAATAAAAACCAAAACAAGAAAAGACTCATATCATACAAGATGCTCCAAGTGGAACTCATAATATGTGACGAATAAAAATATAGCTCCAAGTAAAATACCGATGGTCATTAGAAGAAAGAGGGGATGCCACTCGGGGGCATCCCCAATCTTAGTTACTTGATACTTCGTGAATATTACCTTGGGGTGCCTCGGGCATCCCCAAGCTTAGCCTTTTGCTACTCCTTATTCCTTCATCCATCGTGATCTCACCCAAAACTTGAAAACTTCAATCACACAAAACTCAACAAAACCTTCGTGAGATCCGTTAGTATAATAAAATCAATCTTTACTTTAAGTACTATAGAAAACCCATTAAAATTTTGTTCTTGCATTATATCTACTATATTCCAACTTTTCTATGGCAAAAATTCTTCAAAGAAAACCATAGATTCATCAAAATAAGCACACAATGCAAAGAAAACAGAATATGTCAAAAACAGAATAGTCTGCAAAGATACGAATTGTTATAATACTTATGTAACTCCAAAAATTCTGAAAAATTATGACAACAGAGGTAATTTGTATATAAATCTTGTGTAAAAATTTATAATTTTTTGTCTCTGCTGTGAATTTTCAAAATTATTTTACTGGACACAAAAGTTTCTATTTTCCAACTAGATCAAATCAACTATCACCCAAATCATCCCAAAGGCTTTGCTTGGCACAAACACTAATTTAAACCACAAAAACACATCTAACCAGAGGCATAATTGGGAAAACACTCAAAAACAGAAAGAAAAAAAGACTAAAATAAATTTTATTCATTGGGTTGCCTCCCAACAAGCGCTATCGTTTTACGCCCCTAGCTGGGCATAAGATTTTATTGATGCTCACATGAAAGATAATAATTGAAACACAAAGAGAGCATCATAAAACATGTGACAAACATATTTAAGTCTAACATACTTCCTATGCATAGGAATTTTGTAAGCAAACAAATTACCAAGGCAAGCAAAAACTAGCATATGCAAGGAAGAAGAAAGAAACAATAGCAATCCCAACATAACGAGAGGTAATTTAGTAACATGAAAATTCATACAACCATATTTCCCTCTCTCATAATAATTGCATGTCGGATCATATTCAAATTCAACAAAATAGCTATCATATAAAATTTTCTCTTCATGATCCATATACATAAAAGTCTTATAATCTTCCAAAATAGTGGGATTAACATCAACTAAAGTCATGACCTCTCCAAACCCACTTTCATCAAAAGTTTCATAAGATTGAACACTCTCCAAATATGTATGATTAATTTTACCTAAAGTTGACGCTCTTCCAAACCCACTTTCAATATTAGTGCAAACATTATTATCAATATCAAATTCATCATGAGGCTTAAATAATTTTTCAAGATCATAAGAAGAATCACCCCAATCATGATCATTACAATAAGTTGTGGACATATCAAAATTAGCATCCCCAAGCTTGGGGTTTTGCATATCATTAACAGAATTAGCATTAATAGAACTTATAGTAACATCATTGCAATCATGCTTTTCATTCAAGGAGCTATCATGAATCACTTTATAAATTCCTTCGTTTAACACTTCATCACAATTTTCAGATTCATAAATCTCAAGGAAAACTTCATAAATATAATCTAGTGAACTCAATTCACTAGCAATTGGTTCATCATAATTGGATCTTTTGAAAAGATTAGCAAGTGGATGAGGATCCATAACAATAGATTTTTAGCAAGCGAAGATGCAAGCAAATAGAAGGCACATGGCAACACAAGCAAACATGAGATCTGACGAGAAAAAGGCGAACGAAAAAGAAGGCGAATAAAACGGCAAATTTTTGTGAAGTGGGGGAGATGAAAATGAGAGGCAAAAGGCAAATAATGTAAATTGCAAGGAGATGAGATTTGTGATTAGGAACCTGGTAGATGTTGATGATGTCTCCCCGGCAACGGCGCCAGAAATTCCTTTTGATGTTTGCTTGAACTACGTCGGTATTTCCCCAAAGAGGAAGGGATGATGCAGCACAACAACAGTAGGTATTTCCCTCAGTGATGAGACCAAGGTTATCGAACCAGTAGGAGAACCACGCAACACCACGTAAACAGCTCCTGCACACAAAGAACAAATACTTGCAACCCGACATAAGAGAGGGGTTGTCAATCCCTCACGGGTAAAAGGATAGGTAAAATTGTAGTAGATTGGATAAATAGATCTCGCGGGAACGCGATATAAAATAAATAAATAAAAATTGCAGCAAGGTATTTTTGTGTTTTTGTATTAATAGATCTGAAAATAAAAGCAAATAAAAATAGATTGCGAAGGCAAATAGCAAATAGATCTGAAAATATATGATGAGAAAATAGACCCGGGGGCCGTAGGTTTCACTAGTGGCTTCTCTCGAGAAAAATAGCATACGGTGGGTAAACAAATTACTGTTGGGCAATTGATAGAACTTCAAATAATCATGACGATAACCAGGCAATGATAATTATATAGGCATCACGTCCAAGATTAGTAGACCGACTCCTGCCTGCATCTACTACTATTACTCCACAAATCGACCGCTATCCAGCATGCATCTAGTGTATTAAGTTCATGGAAAAATGGAGTAATGCAATAAGAACGATGACATGATATAGACAAGATCTATTTATGTAGAAATAGACCCCATCTTGTTATCCTTAATAGCAACGATACATACGTGTCGGTTCCCCTTCTGTCACTGGGATCAAGCACCGTAAGATCGAACCCATCACAAAGCACCTCTTCCCATTGCAAGATAAATAGATCAAGTTGGCCAAACAAAACCCAAATATCAGAGAAGAAATACGAGGCTATAAGCAATCATGCATATAAGAGATAAATGAAGACTCAAATAACTTTCATGGATAAAAACATAGATCTGATCATAAACTCAAAGTTCATCGGATCCCAACAAACACACCGCAAAAAGAGTTACATCATATGGATCTCCAAGAGACCATTGTATTGAGAATCAAACAAGACAGAGAAAGCCATCTAGCTACTGCCTACGGACCCGTAGGTCTACAATGAACTACTCACGCATCATCGGAGAGGCACCAATGAGGATGATGAACCCCTCCGTGATGGTGTTTAGATTGGATCTGTGGTTTCTGGAACTTGCGGCGGCTGGAATTGATTTTCGTCGACTCCCCTAGGGTTTCTGGAATATTGGGGTATTTATAGAGCAAAGAGGCGGTGTGGGAGGCCACCGAGGTGGGCACAACCCACCTGGGCGCGCCTGGGCCTCCATGCGCGCCCTGGTGGGTTGTGCTCCCCTTGGAGCTCCCCTCAGGTGCTTCTCTGGCCCATCTAGTCCAAAAAAAATCCACAAAAAGTTTCGCTGCATTTGGACTCCGTTTGGTATTGATTTCCTGCGATGTAAAAAACAAGCAGAAAACAACAACTGGCACTGGGCACTATGTCAATAGGTTAGTACCAAAAAATGATATAAAATGATTGTAAAACATCCAAGAATGATAATATAACAGCATGGAACAATAAAAAATTATAGATACGTTGGAGACGTATCAACCCCGTGGCAGACAACTTGTCTAGGTTAGAAAATATTCTTGATAACCCACTACCTACTGACGATAGCTTTCCTGATGAACAATTAGCTGTCATACATGCTTCTCGTAGTACTCCTTGGTATGCAGACTATGGTAACTACATTGTTGCCAAAATTTTACCACCTAGTTTTACATACCAACAAAAGAAAAAGTTTTTCTATGATTTAAGACATTACTTCTGGGATGACCCACACCTTTATAAAGAAGTAGTAGATGGTGTTATTAGACGTTGTGTACCTGAGCATGAACAGGAATAAATCCTACGCAAGTGTCACTCTGAGGCTTACGGAGGACACCATGCTGGAGACATAACTGCACACAAGGTATTACAATCTGGTTTTTGTTGGCCTACTCTTTTCAAAGATGCTTGTAAGTTTGTCTTGTCTTGTGATGAATATCAAAGAATTGGTAACAATAGTTGGCGTCAGGAAATGCCTATGAAATATTTACTTGTTATTGAACCATTTGATGTTTCGGGATTTGATTATATGGGACCTTTTCCTTCCTCTAATGGGTATACTCATATTTTAGTTGTTGTTGATTACGTTACTAAGTGGGTTGAAGCTATTCCAACTAGTAGTGCTGATCATAACACTTCTATTAAAATGTTTAAAGAAGTTATTTTCCCGAGGTTTGGAGTCCCAAGATATTTAATGACTGATGGTGGTTCACATCTTATTCATGGTGCTTTCCATAAATTGCTTGCTAAGTATGATGTTAACCATAGAATTGCATCTCCATATCATCCTCGGTCTAGTGGTCAAGTAGAATTAAGTAATAGAGAAATAAAACTGATCTTGCAAAAGACTGTTAATAGATCTAGAAAGAATTGGTCTAAGAAACTTAATGATGCATTATGGTCTTATAGAACTGCTTATAAAAATCCTATTGGTATGTCTCCGTATAAAATGGTTTACAGAAAAGCATGTCAGCTACCTCTCGAATTAGAACATAAAGCTTATTGGGCAACTAAAGAACTCAACTATGATTTCCAACTTGCCGGTGAAAAAAGGTTATTTGACATTAGCTCACTTGATGAATGGAGAACCCAAGCTTATAAAAATGCCAAACTGTTTAAAGAAAAGGTTAAAATATGGCATGACAAAAGAATACAAAAGCAGGAATTTAACGTAGGTGACCATGTCTTGCTATAATATTCTTGTTTAAGATTTTTTGGAGGAAAACTTCTCTCCAAATGGGAAGGGCCTTATATTATCGAAAAAGTTTATTGTTCCGGTGCCATCAAGATCAACAATGCCGAAGGCAACAATCCGAAGGTGGTGAATGGGCAAAGAATCAAACTTTATATCTCACGTACGCCCATAAATGTTGAAACCAACATTATTCACTCCATAACACCGGAGGAGTACATAAAGGAAATCTTCCAGAACGCTCCAAAACCCTGAAAAGGAATAGGTATGTGATACGGTAAGTAAACCGACTCCAAAGTTCTCCGAAGGAAATTTTACTCCGTTTTGGAATATTTAAAAAATTGTGAAAATAAAAAGTACTCTGAAAAGTGCATGAGCAGGCGACAAGCCTTGGGGCGCGCCCTACCCCCTGGGCACGCCTCCCGAGCTTGTGCCCACCTCGTGTGTCCTCCGGACTTTGTTTTCTCCCAGAATACTTGTTTTGCATGGTAAAAATTCATCATATAATCTCCCGAAGGTTTTGACCACCGTATTACGACATTATCCTCTGTTCTTGTTTCGAGCTATTTTTCTGATAGATCTGAAAGCATGTCGTTGCAAGATTCAGATGGAGAGAGCTATGTTTCCCATTATACTGCGGATCCAAGGATCTTTGGGGAGATTTATCCCTACCTATGGTCCAGGGATGAGGAGCAAGATTCTGACCCGGAGGAGGCAAAAGATGCGAGCTCAGAGGAAGATGATGTCCCCCTACCTCAACTAGGGGATATGAACGTGGAGTTCAAGAAGTCTAGCCTTCTAAACAAAGTAAACAAACCTAAGGTCGAATTTATCCCGTCCTGTTTTCTGTAGGAAAATAAAGAGGCATTATGTAAAATGATATTAAAGCTTGAGCAAGGAAATGATGATTTGAGGGAGGAAAATTTCATCCTTAAATGTAAGCTGGAGAAGCTCGCCGCCACACCATCAACTTCATCATCACCCCCTCCAAAGAAGGAGACTTGAGTACATGGGTATGGGCACTCCCCTTGGCTTATGCCAAGCTTGGGGGAGGTGCCCTGGTATCGTATCACCATCACATCTTTATCTTTATCGTTTATCTTAGTTTGATCCTTTTGGTTAAATCTCGATCTAGTAGAATAAAAGTTTTAATATGATTTAGTCTTTAAGTTTTTGCTTTATGTTCTATCTATGTAATCGAGTGCGAGAGTTATATAATAAAGATTAGTTTTGAGTTGAGGGTTTTGCTTTCTTGCTTTGATCTTGGAAAAGAAAAAGAGTAGAAGAAATAAAAAGATTATGTAATAATCTTATGGAGAGTGATGACTTCACATATAAGAAGTATGATGCATGAAATTTGCTGAGGGTTGACAAACATAGTTTTGGTCATTGTTGCAATTAATAGGAAGTAATAAAGAAAGAGAGGTCTCACATATAAATACACCATCTTGGACATCTTTTGTGATTGTGAGCACTCATTAAAATATTATATGCTAATAAGTCGATGTTGGACAAGGAAGACAACATAATGGGTTATGTTTTCTTATATCCGAATAGAAGTTAAAATGTCCTGGATCCTCCAACATGTTGAGCTTCCTTCTCATCCTATGCTAGCCAAAAAATCCGCACTAAGTAGGGATACTACTTGTGCATCCAAAAACCTTTAACCCAGTTTTGCCATGAGTGTCCACTATATCTACCTATGGATTGAGTAAGATCCTTCAAGTAAGTTGTCATCGGTGCAAGCAATAAAAATTGCTCTTCAAATATGTATGATCTTTTAGTGTGGGGAAAATAAGCTTTATACGAACTTGTGATGGGGAAGAAATAAAAGCGATGGACTGCATAATAAAGTTCTCTATCACAAGCGGCAATATAAAGTGACGTTCTTTTGCATTAAGATTTCGTGCATCCACCAAAAAGCGCATGATAACCTCTGCTTCCCTCTGCGAAGGGCATATCTTTTATTTTTATTTTCTACCTTTATGCAAGAGTCATGGTGACCTTCACCTGTACTTTTATATTTTCTCTTTTTTGCAAGCACTATGTGTTGGGGAAAGATCCAGACATACATATCCACTCGGATGTAGGTGATCATAAATTATTATTGTTAACATTACCCTTGAGGTAAATGGTTGGGAGGCGAAACTATAAGCCCCTATCTTTATATGTGTCTGATTGAAGCTTTAATCTCATAAGTATCGCATGAGTGTGAGCAATTATGAAAGATTAAATGATGGTTGAGTATGTGAACTTGCTAAATAAGAGCTCTTACATTGACTCTTTCCGATGTTATGATAAATTGCAATTGCTTCAATGACCGGGATCATAGTATGTTAGTTTTCAATGAAGTTTTTGATTCATACTTTACCTTGTGAACGAACTATCACTTTAGCATAAGAAGTTATATGACAATATATTGATGTTCTAAAAATGATCATGATGCCCTCATGTACGTATTTTATTTTATCGACACCTCTATCTCTAAACATGTGGTCATGATTATCGATTTCGGCTTTCGCTTGAGGACAAGCGAGGTCTAAGCTTGGGGGAGTTGATACGTCCATTTTGCATCATGTTTTTATGTTGATATTTATTGCATTATGGGCTGTTATTACACTTTAAGATACAATTCTTATGCCTTTTCTCTCTTATTTTACAAGGTTTACATGAAGAGGGAGAATGTCGACAGCTGGAATTCTGGACCGAAAAGGAGCAAATCTGAGATACCTATTCTACACAACTCCAAATGTCCTGAATCTTTACAAATAATTGTTTTGGAATATATAAAAAATATTGGGCGAAGAAAGAACAGAAGGGGACCCACCAGGTGGCCACAAGTCTCGGGGGCGCGCCTCCCGAGCTTGTGGGCCCCCTGGCCAGCCTCCGGTGTCCATCTTCTGCTATATGGAGGGTTTTGACATAGAAAAAATCATAAGGAGGCTTTCGGGACGAAGCGCCACCGTCTCGAGGCGGAACCTAGGCAGAAGCAATCTAGGGCTTCGGCAGAGCGATTCTGCAGGAGAAACTTCCCTCTGGGAGGGGGAAATCGAAGCCATCGTCATCACCAACGATCCTCTCATCATGGGAGGGTCAATCTTCATCGACATCTTCACCAGCAACATCTCCTCTCAAATCCTAGTTCATCTCTTGTATTCAATCTTTGTCTCAGAACCTTAGATTGGTAGCTGTGGGTTGCTAGTAGTGTTGATTACTCTTTGTAGTTGATGCTAGTTGATTTATTTGGTGGAAGATCATATGTTCAGATCCTTAATGATATTCAATACCCCTATGATCATGAACATGAACATGCTTTGTGAGTAGTTACTTTTGTTCCTGAGGACATGGGAGAAGTCTTGTTACAAGTAATCATGTGAATTTGGTATTCATTCGATATTTTGATGAGATGTATGTTGTCTTTCCTCTAGTGGTGTTATGTGAACGTCGACTACATGACACTTCACCATGATTTGGGCCTAGGGGAAGGCATTAGGAAGTAGTAAGTAGATGATGGGTTGCTAGAGTGACAAAAGCTTAAACCCTAGTTTATGCGTTGCTTCGTAAGGGGCTGATTTGGATCCACATGTTTCATGCAATGGTTAGATTTATCTTAATTCTTCTTTCGTAGTTGTGGATGCTTGCAAGAGGGGTTAATCATAAGTGGGAGGCTTGTCCAAGTAAGGACAGCACCCAAGCACCGGTCCACCCACATATCAAATTATCAAAGTAACGAACGCGAATCATATGAGCATGATGAAAACTAGCTTGACAATAATTCCCATGTGTCCTCGAGAGCGCTTTGCTTTATATAAGAGTTCGTCCAGGCTTATCCTTTGCTATAAAAAGGATTGGGCCACCTTGCTGCACCTTTGCTACATTTGTTACTTGTTAGCTGTTATGAATTATCTTACTACCAAACTATCTGTTACCGATAATTTCGGTGCTTGTCGAAAATACCTTGCTGAAAACCGCTTGTCATTTCCATCTGCTCCTTATTGGGTTCGACACTCTTACTTATCGAAAGGACTACGATTGATCCCCTATACTTGTGGGTCATCAATGGGTACTTGGTAGGCTTGATGTAGATCCTCCCCGACAACGGCGCCAGAAATTCTTACTGGTACTTCTTGAGCTTGCGTTGGTTTTTCCCTTGAAGAGGAAAGGGTGATGTAGCAAAGTAGAGATAAGTATTTCCCTCAGTTGAGAACCAAGGTATCAATCCAGTAGGAGGAACACACAAGTCACCAATGGTTGCACCTACACAAACAAACAAATACTTGCACCCAACGCGATAATGGGGTTGTCAATCCCTTCACGGTTACTTGCAAGGATGAGATCTGATAGAGATAGGTATGAAAGATAAATAAAAGTGCAAAATAAAGTAAAGTTAAATAAATTGCAACAAGGTATTTTTTGGGTTTTTTTGTTTTGTAGATCTGAAAATAATATGATAAAAGATAGACCCGGGGCCATAGTTTTCACTAGAGGCTTCTCTCTTGAAAGAACGCGTACGGTGGGTAAACAAATTATTGTTGAGCAATTGATAGAAAAGTGCAAAGTTATGACGATATCTAAGGCAATGATCATGAATATAGGCATCACGTCCGTGAAAAGTAGACCGACTCCTGCCTGCATCTACTACTATTACTCCACACATCGATCGCTATCAATCATGCATCTAGTGTATTAAGTTAACAAGAATGGAATAACGCGTTAAGCAAGATGACATGATGTTGAGGGATAGATCCAATCAATATGAATAAACCCCACCTTTTTATCCTTAATGGCAACAATACAAATATGTGTCATGTCCCCTTCTGTCACTGGGAATAAGCACCACAAGATTGAAGCCATTACAAAGCACCTCTCCCATGGCAAGAAAAATCAATCTAGTTGGCCAAACCAAATCAATAGATCGGAGTGAAATACAAAGCTATCTTAATCATGCATAAAAGAGTTCAGAGAAGACTCAAATAATATTCATAGATAATCTGATCATAAATCCACAATTCATCGAATCTCAACAAATGCACCGCAAAAGAAGATTACATCGAATAGATCTCCAAGAACATTGAGGAGAACATTGCATTGAAGATCAAAGAGAGAGAAGAAGCCATCTAGCTACTAGCTATGGACCCGTAGGTCTGTGGTAAACTACTCACACATCATCGGAAGGGCAGCAAGGTTGATGTAAAGGTCCTCCGTGATCGAACCCCCCTCTGGCGGAGTACCAGAACGGGTCTCCAGATGGGATCTCACGAGGACAAAAACTTGCGGCGGTGGAAAAGTATTTTTGGTGTGCCCTCCGGTCTATGGGGAATATTTGGGTATTTATAGAAGAAGAATTAGGGTTAGAAGAGTCACGGGGGGTCCACAAGCTTGCAGGGCTCGCCCCCCCTAGGGCGCGCCCTGTGAGCTTGTCGTGCACTCGTGGCTCTTCTGGCCTCCTCCTGAAGCTTCCAGGGTGTCTTGTAGTCCAAGAAAAATCGTCAACAAGTTTCCTTCCGTTTGGTATTGATTTTCTGTAAAAGACAAAAACAAGGAAAAAACAGCAACTAGCACTTGGCACTAGGTTAATACATTAGTCCCAAAAAATGATATAAAATAGCATAATAATGCATATAAAACATCCAAGATGGATAATATAATAGCATGGAACAATAAAAAATTATAGATACGTTGGAGATGTATCACCATCCCAAACAACTTTTATGGAAGGATGAAATATCCTGGATGAAGTAGTTATCCTTCATGATACCTTTCATGAGATGCACCAAAAGAACATGAGTGGGGTAGTATTCTAAATCAACTTTGCAACAGACCCTGAAAATGAAGGGCTTCTTCGAGAAATGACGCACGTTGGTTGATGATTTTGTTACCGGAGGCATAATTCTCACGACACCAACTAACTAAACTACCTCATGGTTGTGCTTAAACTCAATAAGGAGCTATTTGTACATTTGTGAAACTTTTTTCTACATAAAATTTAGCAAGGATACTGTTTGCACATTTGTGAACATTGTTAAAAAAGGACATCATGACCAAAGCTTGGAATTGGTGGTTGTTGTCCAATTGATGAAAACTAACTTGACCCTTATTTCTACTTTTTATATCATTTTAAGGGAAAAAGAGGTGTTTGTGGTTGGAATTGAACTCTTTAAGAAGCCCCTTAGTTGAATCAAACAAACCAACTAGATCAATAATTCTTTGTTTATGTTTTCTAATCAAATCTTATTTGTGTGTATGTGAACTGATCGAGATGACCAGCCTAATTTGTCAAGTATACTTTCATAGGCTATATTTATCGGGTTGCATATATGAAAATTACCAACATGGTTATTATGTGGTTATCGGGCTCCATAAGGTATAGTTACGAAATATGTTATTTTGTAGTTGGCAACTTAAAAATTATGTAAGTTGTTAGGATTCATGCTAAAGTCATCATCTTGCTTATGCTACAGTTACCGAGCTGCCCATGCTAAGCTACCAGGGTGTAAAGTTACCATGTTACTCGGGCAGAAGTTATGAGGCTTCTCATGTTATAGTTACCAGGCCGCTCTTGCAGAATTTACCAGGCTGCTCATGTCATAGTCATCAGGCTACTCATGCTAAAGTTACGAGGATGCCCATGCTACAGTTACCAACATAGTGATTACATTGTTATGAGGTTGCACATGATATAGTTACTGACATGAGACAAATATAGTTACCCACTACCCGTGTTTCATTTGTCTAGTGTGTTAGGTCACAGTCACCACCATAGTAGTCATGTAGTTACAGACTTACAGTGGTGTTTGTGGCGGATCAAGTTTTAGAATCGATAACTGTCCACAAGTAATCCGATACCTACATAACATGCAACTCTTTTCATCACGGGTGATAACTTTCAAACTGAAAAGCCATTGAAACATTGCCAAAAAACGTTTTCATGCTTAGTAACTAATGACCCGCAAGTATAGGGGGTCAATTGTAGTCCTTTCGATAAGTAAGAGTGTCGAACCCAATGAGGAGCAGAAGGAAATGATAAGTGGTTTTTAGCAAGGTATTCTCTGCAAGTACTGAAAATAGCGGTAATAGATAGTTTGATAGCAAGGTGATTTGTAACAAGTAACAAGTAGCAATAGTAAAATAGGTGTAGCAAGGTGGCCCAATCCTTTTTATAGCAAAGGGCAAGCCAGAACATTCTCTTATATAAAGCAAAGTGTTCTCGAGGACACATGTGAATTATCATCTAGTTACTTTCATCATGTTTATTTGATTCGCGTTTGGTACTTTGATAATTTGATACGTGGATGGACCGGCGCTTGGGTGTTGTTCTTACCTAAACAAGCCTCCCACTTATGATTACCCCCTCTCGCAAGCATCCGCAACTACGAAATAAGAATTAAGATAAATCTAACCATAGCATGAAACATATGGATCCAAATCAGCCCCTTACGAAATAACGCATAAACTAGGGTTTAAGCTTCTGTCACTCTAGCAACCCATCATCTAGTTATTACTCCACAATGCCTTCCCTTAGGCCCAAGTATGGTGAAGTGTCATGTAGTCGATGTTCACATGACGCCACTAAAGGAAACAACAACATATATATCATCAAAATATCGAACGAATACCAAATTCACATGATTACTTATAACAAGACTTCTCCCATGTCCTCGAGAAGAAAAGTAACTACTCACAAATCATATTCATGTTCAAGATCAGAGGGGTATTGGATAGCATTAAGGATCTGAACATATAATCTTCCATCAAATAAACCAACTAGCATCAACTACGAGATGTAATCAACACTACTAGCAACCCACAGGTACCAATCTGAAGTTTTGACATGAAGATTGAATACAAGAGATGAATTAGGATTTGAGATGAGATGGTGCTGGTGAATATTGATAACCCACAAGTATAGGGGATCGCAACAGTTTTCGAGGGTAGAGTATTCAACCCAAATTTATCGATTTGACACAAGGGGAGCCAAAGAATATTCACGAGTATTAGTAGTTGAGTTGTCAATTCAACCACACCTGAAAGACTTAATATCTGTAGCAAAGTATTTAGTAGCAAAGTAGTATGGAAGTAACGGTAACAGTGGCAAAAGTAACAGTAGCAGTTTTGTAGTGATTGTAACAGCAGCAGCAACGAAAGTAACTTAGCAAAGATCAATATGTGAAAAGCTCGTAGGCATTGGATCAGCAATGATAATTTTGTTGGATGATATTGATCATGTAGCGGTTATAACCTAGGGTGACATAGAACTAGCTCCAATTCATCAATATAATGTAGGCATGTATTCCGTATATAGTCATACGTGCTTATGGAAAAGAACTTGCATGACATCTTTTGTCCTACCCTCCCGTGGCAGCGGGGTCCTAATGGAAACTAAGGGATATTAAGGCCTCCTTTTAATAGAGAACCAGACCAAAGCTTTAGCACTTAGTGAATACATGAACTCCTCAAACTACGGTAATCACCGGAAAGAATCCCAATTATTGTCACCTTGGGGTATGCGGATCATAACTCGTAATAGGTGTCTACAACTTGCAAGATAGGATCAAGAACTCACATATATTCATGAAAACATAATAGGTTCAGATCTGAAATCATGGCACTCGGGCCCTAGTGACAAGCATTAAGCATAGCAAACTCATAGCAACATTAATCTCAGAACATAGTGGATACTAGGGATCAAATGCTAACAAAACTAACTCGATTACATGATAAATCTCATCCAACCCATCACCGTCCAGCAAGCCTACGAAGGAATTACTCACTCACAGCAGTGAGTATCATGAAATTGGTGATGGAGGAAGGTTGATGATGACGATGGCGACTGATTCCCCTCTTCGAAGCCCTGAACAGACTCCAGATCAGCCCTCCCGATGAAGAACAGGAGGCGGCGGTGGCTCCGTATCGTAAAACGCGATGAATCCTTCTCTCTGATTTTTTTCTTCGCGAATAGGTACTTATAGAGTTGGAGTTAGGGTCGAAGACGGTCCAGGGGGCCCACAAGCCTGGGAGGCGCGCCCTGGGGGGGGGGGGGGTAGGCCCGCCCCCAGGGCTTGTAGCCTCTGGGTGGCCCCCCTCTTGTATCTTTTTGTGCCAGTATTTTGTATATATTCCACAAAAAATCTCCGTAAATTTTCAGGTCAATCCGAGAACTTTGATTTCTGCACAAAAATAACACCATGGCAATTCTGCTGAAAACAGCGTCAGTCCGGGTTAGTTCCATTCAAATCATGCAAATTAGAGTCCAAAACAAGGGCAAAAGAGTTTGGAAAAGTAGATACGATGGAGATGTATCAACTCCCCCAAGCTTAACCCATTGCTTGTCCTCAAGCAATTCAGTTGACAAACTGAAAGTGACAAAGAAAAACTTTTACAAACTCTGTTTTATCTTGTTGTTGCAAATATGTCTAACCAATGTTTAGGTTTTCAGCAAAGATTATGAACTAACCATATTCACAATAACATTTAGGTCTCACTGTCACACCCTGATTTTTGGCCCTTTCTTTTTTCTTTTGATTTTCTGTGGATTTTGCTTGGATTTCTTTTTATGTGGCTCTGTGGCCTTGAAACTTGGGAAGATCATCTCTTCTCACGTCTCCCAAGTGGCATGTCATCCTCAAAACCATCACAAGATCATGCCATTTCCCACCTTGGACCAATCCCAATATTCTTTTTATAGGGAATATTCCTTTTTCTATTAAAGGAATAACCCTATTTGGCCTATATTTTTGTCTTCCAAAAAAATTCCCAAATAATTCTCATAAATTGTTTGGATCATATATGCCCCAAATATGTCCAAACTTTCCTTTCCTATCCCAAAAATAATTCATCAATATTCATTCTTCAATTCTGTCAAGTGCGGCTTTTTGCGAAGGAAGTGCCACCTATCTTTGCTTGATTGCTCCCAAACTTTTGGACACTCTTTCCTATCCATATCATTGCCTCATGCCAAAATTCAATTCCATTTGCCTAGTGAATCTTCCTCAGTAAATTTCCAAAGTTTCTGTCAGATGGAAGCCTTTGTGAAGGAAGTACTAGCTAAGGTAATCCTAATGAGTTGAAATTTCGCATGGTCCTTTATATGATCAAATCATGACTCGCCTACAAATTTGAGTTGATGTCGTCATTCTATGTGAGCTCAACAACAAATCTTGGTTTCTGGTCAGATTTCAGGTTGTGAAGCAACTATATTTTATATTGCTTCATTATTGCTGAAAATTTACAAGGACATGCTCCTACCCATATTAACTCTCTCCACCAAATTTGGGATCATTTCATCTAGCCATTTGCCCTCTACAATTTTTCTTAGATTCTGTCCAGAGAGGACCACTGTGAAGCAAGTACCATTTTGGTATCCCCAAATGGTATGAAACTTTTACAGTAGCTTCATATTCTCAAATTACTCATCTCTCCCAAATTTCAGCTCAACCCAATCAAGTATGTGAGTGCTACTTCATGCTTTGCCTTTCTGTCCAGTGTAGTGCATTGTGAAGCAAGTACCACCTAGCCATCTCCATTTGAGCTGATTTTTGGCCAACACAGTGGTCTTAGCATGTGATCACAGCATGCCAAAGATTAGAGTCTAGCTCCATGCTAATCTCTCTCAGTTCACATCAAACACTTTTCTGTTCATATGGATTCTTGCTAGCTGTGGTCACACCAGGGATCACTATGCTTGGTTTCTTCTTCCTTGGCATTCTCCTCTGCTCACCTTATCTCCCAGACATGATTTGACCGACCAGAGTGCATCGCGTGTGCCAGTTCACGCGGTGACTACGTGGCTGGCATGCACACCAGCGCGCTCTGGCGAGTTCCCGCCACTGTTGCCGTCTGCTTCCTCCTCCTCTCAAAGCCTCTCCTTGTCCTGGAGCTCCCTCGTGATCCCCTGCCTCGTCATGTACCCCTACCCCAGCTGGTCTCGTTGCCATTGAGTCGCATCGGTCGTGCCCGTGACGCAAACCTCCCCTGCTCCTCCTTGTCCGGTCGACCGAGCTCTCTAGAGCGCTCCCGAGCCCTCCCCATGGCTATATATATAGCACGCCCGAGTTCCTCCGCACCTCGCCGCTCTCTTCCCGGCCCTCCTACTCCACTGGAGCCACTTTCCCCTCACCTCGGCCACCATTGCCGCAGTTGGCCTCCTCTCAAATTCGAGCTAACCACTCCCCCTCTCCTCCTCTAGACCACACCAGAAGCTCCTCTCCACGCCAGCGATCCTCCCTCTTCCCTCTGCTCATTGCCGGAGCCACGGTGGCCGCGTCTCCCCGTAGTTGGCCACCACCTCTTGTCCTCTGCTTTGCCAAGCCCCCGCGGCCACGCCCCTCCCCGGCGCCCGCGAACGAGCCAGATGGGTGCGGCATCGCTTCCCGAGTCCACCGGCGGTCCCAGCTCCGCCGGGGACGGCCGGAGCTGCCCGGCCCACTGCCGGCGTCGCGCCCTCCCCTGGCTTGCTCTGCTTCTGGTCGGGGGAGCGAGGAAGAGGAAGGAGCCAGGCCAGGCGGGCCCCTCCTCCCCAGCGACCCCACGCGTCAGCGACCGAACCCCGGGCCACGTCAGGGCCTATTTGTGAAGAATTTTTACAGAATAATCCCTGGACTTCCACCTCTCGTATCTTCGCGACCGTAACTCCGAATCAGCACCTTTCGAGAGAGAAGTACTTCCGGCAAATCATTTCACGTGTTCCTCGCACTTCTCCTCGGAGTATTCTTCACCCCCAGGCAAGCCACGACAGCCACTTGCATGAGAGCCTTGCAGTAGCAATGGTTTTCTACTTGAATAATAAAATATTTGGTGCATGCTAATATTTTATGGGTGCTTTATATATGCTTGTGAATCCATGCTCATCCTTATGCTATGATCATTTGCATCCTGTTGGGTAAATGTTTGCTTGCTAATATATTGCCATACTCTTGTCTAGTAATTATTTATGATGCTAGTGGTCATGCCATGCTCATGTGTAGTGTTATACTTGTGCTCGGTATGCCATGCTCATTTGCAGCTAGTAGAGTAAATAATTTATTGTTGTTGACATGTTAAATGGTTAAGCTTCCCATCCATGCTTATGTTGATATCATGCTCATGTGCATTGTTATTTCATCGTGTTATGATGGCTCAACTCATTGCATTCAACTTAAACCGGACTTTAATCGAACTTGAACACCTGTTGGCTGAGTCATAGTGCCATCGAGTCGAGCTGACCAGTGCAGCCACACTTGCCTTTATGGGAAGGCCTTAATGCATTCTATTGTCATGCCTCTCGCTGGTTCCTCCAACTAGGGAAGGTTAGGTGCACGTGCTGCCCTGGCCCGGTAGGCGGCAATAACCTTGTGTGCCCGTGGTTGGTATTGAGATCTCATGTCCCTGTTTGGGACCGTTTTTGTTTTGCCACGATGGTGGTCGTTGGATGTCACAAGGTGACATTGGGGCCACCCATGACTTAACCCAAAGGGGAGTTTGTCGGAGTGGCCGAGATAGTGTCATGCCGTAGATCGGTTTTGTCGGAACGTTGTTGGTCCACCCGAATGGGAGCACGAGGCCTTGGGTTCCCTAGTGTGAGTACAATGTACTAACCTCTGCAGAGTGTATAATCTATCGATAGCCGCGCCCGTGGATATGGGCCCAGTTCATAGTAGGTCACACTATGGGTCAACAGTAATAATAATCTGCTTAATAACCACCCAGGTTCGATGATGAAAGAAGTTGGTTGATCTTTATGTGATCGCGAGGGGATCACAGTGGTATCGTGGATACCGAAGTTGGTTGATATTTATGGTGTCATGTGATGATCTCAGGTAAAGATGAAGCTCCTTGTGGTCTTGTGGTCACTACGGTATTATTAATACCAAGCTTGGTTGAACCTGAGATTGTTGTGTGATGTCCGCGATGGTAAGTTGATGCATGTGATGGTTACGGTGTAAACTCCGTTCAGAGTAAGTTGGTTCATGATATGTTAAACCTGCTGCATGTTAGTCTTATAATGTGCATATCATGAGTAACATTGCCATGCTCATTTCATATGATGCTAGATGTGTTATGTTCAACATGTTCATGCCATACTCATCTGATGTTGTTCTAGTGATATCATGCTTATCATTGTTTAACCTGTAAATGCCATGCTGTTGTTTGTCTTGATTGCTTTTGGTTGCTGTGAGCTTGCGAGTACATTCAAAGTACTCACCTGGCGTGTCATGCCAGTTTGCAGGTCATGCCGTGATTGCTTGCTTGTTGAGGATCCCGAGTTTGCGAGCTAGGATACGCGTTCCAGCCAGAGTCCCTGCGGAGTGGAGTCCATCGATGTCGTCGTTGTTCCGCTGCTAGAAGTTATTCTGCTGCTACAAGTTGTTATGCTGCTAGCATAGAGCAACCTTGGCAGGCGTAGTGTCACTGTGCCGATGTAATTCCCTATTATATCGAAACCATTGTATCCATATCAGTTGTAATAAAGAGCTGATTTGTTCTATGCCAAGCAGTGCCGTATTCTAGAAGACTTGATCTCTGGGCTGGAATACGGGGTGTTCTGGTCTCTCTGAGCCGGGGTGCCACAACTATTGGTATCAGAGCAGGTCTGGTTGTAGGATGCCCTAGCCCGCGTGAATGTTAGGGAACGGTAGTATAGAGTATCGGTTGCTGCATTTGAATGTTGCATTTGTTTGTTGCATAGCATGCATATAGAATTATTATCTGGTCGCTAATGATTGATCTTGTGAGTATAGGTGGCATCATTTTCGATCCACTACCTGCACCCTCCAGCTTTGCATTCCTGCTCTTCGGTGTTTGGTATCGAACACTTGCAGGATTTGTGCTCAAGTATTGCATTGGTATCTTTCCGCCAGCCACCCCTATCATTTCAGTGGTAGACATGTTTCTATCCCGAATCATGCCATCTGACTCGCCACCGTGGCAACCCTTATTGATCTTTGCTATCAGAAAAGGGCAATGCCAGTAAGCCCTATTTTTCCACCGCTATCCTACCCTGTCACCCATTCTTTGGACATGTACGGTTTCCGTCCGTCCGCTTGATGACGATATGGTCGTGACATTCGTGTCTCGCTACATAATCACCAAGTCCATCCTCGCCTCCGTATCCGTCCAGGTACAACTAGTGTTAAGCCAGTGCTTGGTGTAGCTTTGTTTACACCAACCCATCCACACGTGAATTCACTTTCGTGCACACCGTCACAACATATTAGATCGCAATACCGTAGTTCCCACAAGATTGGTGTGCCTAATATGCATGCATATTATTGTTGTGAGTAGCAGTAATATGTGATGTTGCTTGAATATAATATTATTTGTATGCTTTGTGTGCTTTTGTTTTCGTCATTTCTTTTGCTTCTTTCTTTGGGCCCTCGGTGTTGCCTTATTTCCCCTTATTAAAGTTGCTCATCAACCGACACCGGACCTGAAGAGTTAGTAAGGAGACAAATATTTGGAAGCTCACCAACATTATGGAATTCTCAGCCGTCTGCATTGTATTGGGAATATTTGGTCAGAATGCAAATGATATCCTGGCTTGATTTTCAGCATCAAGTCTACATCCGTGTGCAATTTTCAAAGCAGTAATAATGAAATCAGCCGGTAGACAGCTTTGTCTGCATGACTAACAGTATATTATCAGTCAAAGGTATGCTTCATATGCAAGTTTTGATTCCGCAATGAGTATGATTTTGAAACATGCTATACCCCGGAAGCCAGCCAGAATATGCCATGTACCCAATACTCAGCAAGAAGGACAGTTTAATACCCTTTTTCATACAAGTAACTGGCATTATAAATATTAAAGGGTATGTATATGGCAATGAGTCAACATGTCCCAGATAGAAGCTTCTGGTGCAAGCAATCCAGTCTTCCTTCACAAGCTACCAGAGAAGCTTACAATGCAAGATTCCTCAGTCTTCCTCGGTATGATATGTGGATGACTTCCAGCACAAGGTACTCTCAGTAAGCCACCGTAAAAGCTTCCAGCATAAGGTATCGAGTCTTCCCCAGCAAGTCTTTAAGGGGGGAAGCTTCTGAAGCACGATACCCAGTCTTCTTCAGCAAGCTTCCCCGGCAAGGGCTTCGAGCACAAGCTATTCAGTCTTCCCCAGCAAGATACTCTCGATGGCTTCCAACACAAGCTGTCCAATCTTCCTCAGTACAGCATCAGTGCAAGGTATTACACAATGAGTTGGCGGCATATGGCAGTGCATTCCAAGAATCAGATTCGCAACCGTTTGGTCAGAAACAAGAGTCAGTCAGAACACAAGTACACCTCGGGAATCAGACCCTGCTATATATATATATATATATTGTGAGCATGCTGCCAAGTTCTTGCAAATGACTGGTATGATGATGAAATCAAGGTAAGAACCCGACAACCTCAACAGTTATGCAAGAGGAATAAAATCAGTTATACACCTCCGTGGATGATGCAAGGACCGACAAGCTTTGAAGAAAGACAATATGGGACAACAATTTTGGCAGTGCTTATCAAAGCTAGCTTCCTCACACCCGACAAGGTGGTATCGGCAACCTTTGTCACTGTCTTGTATGATTGAAGACAAAAATGCACTCCGTACAAGCACACACGAATCTGACATATATTCTATGGCCCGAGACATGAATAAGGCCACGATATGATTCCCGGAATACAGCACCTGACAGCACCTATGGTCACACGAAGAATATATATATGGCCAAGCTCTTTTCAGCAAAGAATCCAGACAAAGAAAACAATAATGAAGGAAGACCAGCAATACATGTATAATAATTGTTGCATAAACAACATGGTACAAATACTCAGGACAGTTTGATTCCGTATCAATCACCATGAATATACGCCCAAGGGGTCTACTCCGGTGTGGTAAGGACCTCATACCAAGGCAACCAGCTTAACTAACTGTATATGCTCAGAATCTTCAGTCTGTCATGTCAGACCAAAGGCCAGCTCAGCAGTTTGACTCCAGCAACCGTGTTAAAACATCACACGGCCTACAACCCACATGGGTATACCGACAGAATAAGTAATCAGAATATTGAACAACAGTCTCAAAACATGTGCCCTTACATATGGGAATCAGTTAAAGGAAAGCATGCCGTGGACAAGATTCTTTTGCCACAACCACCGTCAGTCAAGTCTGTGGATACTATTGTTATAAGTCCGTAAAACTTTATGGTGGTCACGATAGATGACAGTCAAATCTTTGGTATGGACTTGATACTCAAGACAGTGGGGCTAGCCAAGATAATTCAGGAATCCCTGCCAGAAGTCAGATTCCGCCAGGAGAACAATTATGATTCACAGCACTGTTTTGAAACTGGAGGACATGCATCTTTTTGAGCGACCCGATGCAAGGAGTAAAAGATTTCGTGTCCACCGGAAAAATCTATTCACAGCTCCAAGGAATGTTGTCAGTGCTGGATATAAGAAAGACACATCCATGGGAAACAACTCTCGGACTTGTGAGAAGGGCATATATTTCAGTCAGGATAATCTTTCGCACCCCAACTAAGCCGACAGATATGAAAGAAATTGGAGCCAGTATAAGCATGAACATTTGATATAATACCTGTTAGAATTTCGGAAACGGTGAAGCAAACCACCCCAGAGCCAGACAGTCAATCATATGAAATCCAGTGGGAACATCATAAAAGGAAAAGGATACCCGAGTTGGGAACGGTTTCCTTAAGTCAAAATATTCATGCTTGTTCCCTGAGCAACCAAATCTCAAGGACGAGATTTCTTTAAGGGGGGACCCTAATTTTTGGCCCTTTCTTTTTCTTTTGATTTTCTGTGGATTTTGCTTGGATTTCTTTTTATGTGGCTCTGTGGCCTTGAAACTTGGGAAGATCATATATTCTCATGTCTCCCAAGTGGCTTGTCATCCTCAAAACCATCTCAAGATCATGTCATTTCCCACCTTGGACCAATCCCAATATTCTTTTTATTGGGAATATTCCTTTTTCTATTAAAGGAACCCTATTTGCCCTAGGTTGTGAAGCAACCTATATTTCTGTCTTCCAATTTTTTTTCCAAATAATTCTCATAAATTGTTCGGATCATATATGCCCCAAATATGTCCAAACTTTCCTTTCCTATCGCAAAAATAATTCATCAATATTCATTCTTCAGTTCTGTCAAGTGTGGGTTTTTGTGAAGGAAGTGCCACCTATCTTTTCTTGATTGCTCCCAAAATTTTTTGACACTCTTTCCTATCCGTATCATTGCCTCATGCCAAAATTCAACTCCTTTTTCCTAGTGAATCTTCCTCAGCAAATTTCCAAAGTTTCTGTCAGATGGAAGCCTTTGTGAAGGAAGTACTAGCTAGGGTAATCCTAATGAGTTGAAATTTTGCATGGTCCTTTATATGATCAAATCATGACTCGCCTACAAATTTGAGCTCATGTCATCACTCTATGTAAGCTCAGCATCAAATCTTGGTTTCTGGTCAAAATTTCAGGTTGTGAAGCAACTATATTTTATATTGCTTCATTATTGCTGAAAATTTACCAGGACATGCTCCTACCCATATTAACTCTCTCCACCACATTTGGGATCATTTCATCTAGCCATTTTCCCTCTAGATTTTTTCTTAGATTCTTCCCAGAGAGGACCACTGTGAAGCAAGTACCATTTTGGTATCCCCAAATGGTATGAAACTTTTACAGTAGCTTCATATTCTTAAATTACTCATCTCCCCCAAATATGAGCTCAACCCAAGCAAGTATGTGAGTGTTACTTCATGCTTTGCATTTCTGTCTAGTGTAGTGCATTGTGAAGCAAGTACCACCCAGCCATCTTCATTTGAGCTGATTTTTGGCCAACACAGTGGTCTTAGCATGTGATCACAGCATGCCAAAGATTAGAGTCTAGCTCTATGCCAATCTCTCTCAGTTCACATCAAACACTTTTCTGTTCATATGGATTCTTGCTAGCTATGGTCACACCAGGGATCACTCTGCTTGGTTTCTTCTTCCTTGGCATTCTCCTCTGCTCACCTTATCTCCCAGACATGATTTGACCAACCAGAGTGCACCGCGTGCACCAGTTCATGCGGTGACTGCGTGGCTGGCATGCACACGAGCGCGCTCTGGAAAGTTCCCGCCACTGTTGCCGTCCGTTTCCTCCTCTCGAAGCCTCTCCTTGTCCTTGAGGTCCCCATGATCCCCTGCCTTGTCCTGTGCCCCTGCCCCATCTGGTCTCATCGCTGTTGAGTCGCGTCGGCTGCGCTCATGATGCAAACCTCCCCTGCTCCTCCTTGTCCGGTCGGCCGAGCTATCTAGGGCGCTCTCGAGCCCTCCCCGTGGCTATATATAGCACGCCCGAGTTCCTCCGCACCTCGCCGCTCTCTTCCCGGCCCTCCTACTCCACCGGAGCCACTTTCCCCTCGCCTCGGCCACCATTGCCGCCGTCGGCCTCCTCTCAAATTCGAGCTAGCCACTCCCCCTCTCCTCCTCTAGACCACACCAGAAGCTCCTCTCCACACCGGCGATCCTCCCTCTTCCCTCTACTCGTTGTCGGAGCCATGGTGGCCGCGCCTCCCCGTAGTTGGCCGCCGCCTCCTCCCCTTTGCTTCGCCAAGCCCCCGTGGCCACGCCCCTCCCCGGCGCCCGTGACCGAGCCAGATGGGTGCGGCATTGCTTCCCGAGTCCATCGGCGGTCCCAGCTCCGCCGGGGACAGCCAGAGCTGCCCGGCCCATCGCCGGCGTCACGCCCTCCCCTGGCTTCCTCTACTTCTTGTCGGGGGAGCGACGAAGAAGAAGGAGACAGGCCAGGCGGACCCCTCCTCCCCAGCGACCCCACGCATCAGCGACCGAACCCCGGGCCACGTCAGGGCCTATTTGTGAAGAAATTTTTAAAGAATAGTCCCTGGACTTCCACCTATCGTATCTTCGTGACCGTAACTCCGAATCAGCACCCTTCAAGAGAGAAGTACTTCCGGCAAATCGTTCCGCAAGTTCCTCGCACTTCTCCCTAGAGTATTCTTCACCCCCAGGCAAGCCACGACAGCCACTTGCATGAGAGCCTTGCAGTAGCAATGGTTTTCTACTTGAATAATAAAATATTTGGTGCATGCTAATATTTTGTGGGTGCTTTATATATGCTTGTGAATCCACGCTCATCCTTATGCTATGATTATTTGCATCTTGTTGGGTAAATGTTTACTTGCTAATATATTGCCATACTCTTGTCTAGTAATTATTTGTGATGCTAGTGGTCATGCCATGCTCATGTGTAGTGTTATACTTGTGCTCGGTATGCCATGCTCATTTGCAGCTAGCAAAGTAAATGATTTATTGTTGTTGACATGTTAAATGGTTAAGCTTCCCATCCATGCTTATGTTGATATCATGCTCATGTGCATTGTTATTTCATCGTGTTATCATGGTTCAGCTCATTGCATTCAACTTAAACCGGACTTTAATCGAACTTGAACACCTGTTGGCTGAGTCATAGTGCCATCGAGTCGAGCTAACCAGTGCAGCCACACTTGCCTTTATGGGAAGGCCTTAATGCGTTCTATTGTCATGCCTCTCGCTGGTTCCTCCAACTAGGGAAGGTTAGGTGCACGCGCTGCCCTGGCCCGGTAGGCGGCAATAACCTTGTGTGCCCGTGGTTGGTATTGAGATCTGATGTCCCCGTTTGGGACCGTTTTTGTTTTGCCACAACGGTGGCCGTTGGATGTCACGAGGTAACATCGGGGCCACCCATGACTTATCCCAAAGGGGAGTTTGTCGGAGTGGCCGGGAGAGTGTCATGCAGTAGATCGGTTTTGTCGGAACACCATTGGTCCACCCGAATGGGAGCACGAGGCCTTGGGTTCCGTAGTGTGGGTACAGTGTACTAACCTCTGCAGAGTGTTTAATCTATCGATAGCCACTTGAATCATTCAAAGGAGGATACTGTCCTATCATACTACATCATAACCATTTGAAAATGCATGTTGGCACACAAGACAAACCATTATTCACCCCCTAGCTAATTAAGCATGGCATGAGTAACTATAATCTCTAATTGTCATTGCAAACATGTTTCATTCATAATGGGCTGAATCAGGAATGATGAGCTAATCATATTTACAAAAACAAAATAGGTCGAATTCATACCAGCTTTTCCTCATCTCAATCATCAAATATCATCATTATTGCCTTTCACTTGCATGACCGAACGATGTGAATAATAATAAGAGTGCACGTGCATTGGACTAAGCTGAAATCTGCAAACATTTATTCAAAGGAGAAGACAAGGTAATATGGGCTCTTTGTTAGATCAACAATAATGCATATGAGAGCCACTCAACATTTTCATCGTGGTCTTCTCCTTAAGACCCAAAGAAATAGAAAAGAATTTCAAAGAAACACACTGAAATATTTTTGGAGTTTTTGTTTTTTCTAAAGAAGCAAAACAAAGAAAGAAAGAAAACAAAAACGAGAAAAACTATTTACATGGGAAAGCTCCCAACAAGCAAAAGAAGAACGAGAAATCGTTTTGGGTTTTCTTTTAATACTACAACTAAATAAACTAGAAAGAAAGACTAAAAAGAAGAGAGAAATATTTTTGGATTTTCTCAAAGTTTTTCAAACACACAAGAAGAAAGAAAAATAAACTAACACAGATAATACAATGAAAAAGGATGAACACCGACAACTGGAATGAGTGTGTGATGCATGAATGTAATGTCGGTGAAAAATACGTACTCCCCCAAGCTTAGGCTTTTGGCCTAAGTTGGTCTATGGCCACGGCTGGCCTGGCGGATATCCAAAGTCGTAGTTGGGGTTGTACTGAGTTGCGGCCGCTACCGCTTGGAGGGTTACCTCGTGGAGGCGAGCGGTCTCCCTCGCTCTCTTATATTCGTCCGCCCCCTCTCTGGTTATGAAGTATCTTCGTTTTACCTGAAAGTCAAAGAAGGCAGGAGTGGGAAGCGTAATATAGAAGACGCGTTCCCTGTTATAGATTAGTCTGTATTGGAGGGGTTGTTCGCCCCTCTCAAGAAATTGGTAACGCTCCATAGCATCATAATCAAGGTAAGTGGGGGGTAACTGACTATCATTTTCTCTTATGGGTACCCCGAGATAATTAGCTAACCGGGTGGCATAAATTCCACCAAAGAAATCTCCATCTAAAGCATTACTGCACTCCTGAGGACACTTAAATCAGGAGAGCAAAGGTGGCTATGGTCATGTTTACCATTAATGCATCTACCTATAAAGAGAGCAAAATAATGTAAAGCAGGAAAGTGAATGCTCCCTATAGTCGCTTGTGTTACATTTCTAGTTTCTCCCCTAGTGATGCTAGCAAGGAAATCAACGCAATCAGATTTACGAGGTTCATTATAGATGCCCCATTGAGGAATTTTGCATACTTCACTAAAATCTTCAAGGTCCATGCGAAATGATTTATCATATAAATCAAATAAAACAGAATGTGTATTGCACTGGCATGAATACTCAAATCTCAGCACAAAGGAATCAGTAAGGTTGTAGTATTGCAAGCACTTATCTGACATGAAGTCCTTAAGACCGGCGTTGTGCACATACATATCAAATTCTTCGTTGAAACCTACACGGGTCATGAAATCCGATGGCCATTCACAAGGCCACACTAGAGCTTCCCTCAGTGGTTCAGGGTCCGGCTCACGTATCGCGAGCCTTGGGGCTTTCTTCTTTGAGGAACCACCTTGGTATATTTTCCTAAACATTTCTTCCCTCTGAAAAATTTCTGAAATTTTTAGTAACTCAAAATAAAAGTGAACCAAACTCAACAAAATCGATAGCAACTACTCCTACAAGTGTCTAGAGGCTATATCATGCAACAAAACCACTTTGGACCATATAAATTTGACATGCAAGCTCAAGAACATGGTCACCATAGCAGCAAAAACTTGCAATATTTAAAGCACTATAGCAAAAACTAATTGTACCAACGGAGGAGTCACATACCGATGAACAATCCTCCGAAACAGTTTCAAAAATGGAGTTTCGAGCAAGGAGATCGAAAATGACAGCAAAATGAGCAAGAACACGGGTTTGAGCAATGGTGTGATTTTTTTCTGGAAGAAGACGAAGTGAATGGATGGCTGGAATAAGTGAGGGGACACACGTGGGCCCCACAAGCCACCTAGGCGCGCCCTGTGGGCTTGTGGCCCACTGGTGCACCCCCCTGAGGTGTGTTCAGTGCCAAAAAATTCTTAAATATTGCATAAAAAATCATACTGAATTTTCAGGGCATTTGGAGAACTTTTATTTTCTGGTCATTTTTTTATTGCACGGATAATTCAAAAAATAGAAAAATAATAGCAATTCTACTTTATTTATTTTAAATAACAGAAAGTAAGAAGTGGGTACATAAGGTCGTGTTTACTAAATTCATCCATCTCATGCTTGTCGAAAAGAATCCATTAACAAGGTTGATCAAGTCTTATTAACAAACTTCTTCCGAATGACATGAAACCGGAGAATCTTCGTATAGCACTAGGTTACCTCAACAGGGATATGCATGTCCCCAACAATAAGAATATCATATTTCTTTTTGATAGTAGGAATAGGGAATTTAAAACCTCCAATAGTAATTGTTGAAATTTTTCCAATAGAATTGATACTATTCACTTGAGGTTGTTTCTTCGGAAAGTGTATCGTATGCTCATTACAATTAACATGAAAAGTGACATTTCCTTTATTGCAATCAATAACATCCCCTGTAGTATTCAAAAAGGGTCTACCAAGGATGATCGATATACTGTCGTCCTCGGGTATATCAAGAATAACAAAGTCCGTTAAGATAGTAACATTTGCAACTACGACAGGCACATCCTCACAAATACCGATGGGTATAGCAGTTCATTTATCAGCCATTTGCATAGAGATTTTAGTGGGTGTCAACTTATTCAAATCAAGTCTATGATATAAAGAGAAAGGCATAACACTATCACCGGCTCCGAGATCACAAAAAGCAGTTTTAACACAGTTTCTTTTAATCGAGCATGGTATGGTAGGTATTCCTGGATCTCCTAGTTTCTTTGGTATTCCACCCTTAAATGTGTAATTAGCAAGCATGGTGGAAATTTCAGCTTCCAGTATCTTTCTTTTATTAGTAAAAATATCTTTCATATACTTAGCATAAGGAGACATTTTCAGAATATCAGTCAAACATAAGAGCAGCAAGACGGGTCTAAGCATTTCAATAAAGCGCTCAAATTCTTCATCATCCTTTTTATTGGATGGTTTAGGAGGAAAGGGCATGGGTTTTTGAACCCATGGCTCCCTTTCTTTTCCATGTTTCCTAGAAATGAAGTCTCTCTTATCATATCTTTTATTCTTAGGTTGTGGGTTATCAAGATCAACAGCAGGTTCTATCTCCACATCATTATCATTACTAGGTTGAGCATCAACATGACCATCATCATCATTATTACTAAGTTCATGTTCATCACCAGATTGTGTTTCAGCATCAGAAATAGAAATATCATTTAGATTCTCAGGTGTGTCTATAATAGGTTCACTAGAAGCATGCAAAGTCCTATCATCATTCTTTTTCTTTCTAGATGGACTAGGTGCATCAATATTAATTCTCTGAGAGTCTTGTTCAATTCTCTTAGGATGTCCCTCAGGATACAAAGGTTCCTGAGTCATTTTACCACCTATAGTCATAACTCTAACAGCATGATCATTGTTTTTATTATTCATCTCATTAAGCAAATCATTTTGTGCCTTAAGAACTTATTCTACTTGAGTTTTTACCATGGAAGCATGTTTACTAACAAACTTGAGATCATTAATAGTTCTAAACATATAGTCAGTCAAGTGTTCAAGCATATGAGCATTTCGTTTTAATTGTCTAGTAACATATCCATTGAAGTTTTCTTGTTTAACAATAAAGTTATCAAATTCATCCAAGCATTGACTAGCAGATTTATTATAAGGAGTATCACCTTCATCAAATCTATAGAGAGAATTTACCTCTACTACCTGTGTCGGGGTATTGAGACCATGTGTTTCTTCAATAGGTGGTAAATTCTTAACATCTTCAACTTTAATACCTTTTTCTTTCATAGACTTCTTTGCCTCTTGCGTATCTTCAGGACTGAGGAATAGAATACCTCTCTTCTTGGGAGTTGGCTTAGGTGGTGGTTCGGGAAGATAGTGTTCCAGCTTGTTCAACAGTTCGTTCCCTGAAAACACAACCAACACAACTATCTAGGTGGTCCTTAGAAGCATCGGTTAGTCCATTATAAAAGATATCAAGTATTTCTTTTCTTGAGAGGATGATCAGCCAAAGCATTAAGTAATTGGAGAAGCCTCCCCCAAGCTTGTGGGAGACTCTCTTCTTTAGTTTGCACAAAGTTAAATATTTCCTTTAAAGCAGCTTGTTTCTTATGAGCAGGAAAATATTTTTCAGAGAAGTAATAAATCATATCCCGGGGACTACACACACAACTAGGAGCAAGAGAATTAAACCATATCTTAGCATTACCCTTTAATGAGAAAGGAAACAACTTAAGAATATAGTAGTAGCGAATTTTTTTCCTCATGAGCAAAGAGGGTGGCTATATCATTCAATTTAGTAAGATGTGCCACAACAATTTCAGATTCATAACCATGGAAAGGCTCAGATTCAACCAAAGTAATTAACTCAGGATCGACAGAGAATTCATAATCCTTATCAGTAACAAAGATAGGTGAAGTAGCAAACTTAGGATCATATTGCATTCTAGCATTCAAAGATTTTTCTTTCAACTTGACTAGTAATTTCTTAAGATCCTCTCTATCTTTACAAGCAAGAAAGTCCCTAGCTACCTCTCCATCCATAACATAACCCTCAGGTATAACAGGCAATTCATATCTAGGAGTGCTAGGTCTAATGGGTGTTTCAAAGTGTTCAGTTTCAATAATTTCATCGGTTTTAGAAATATCATCAGTTTCAGCATTCTCAATATCTTTAGCTCTAGCAAGTTGCTCATCAAGAAATCCACCCAGTGGCATAGTTGTATCAAGCATAGTAGTAGTATCATCATAAGCATCAAGCATAGCATAAGTAGCATCATCAATTACTTGCGACATATCAGAATTAATAGCAGGTGTAGGTGTCGCAAGCTTACTCAAAACAGAAGGTGAATCAAGTGCAGAGCTAGATGGCAGTTCCTTACCTCCCCTTGTTCTAGAGGGAAAATCTTGGTTTTGGTATCTTTCAGATTCTTCATAATGATCAACAGATATAAATCCCAAGTGACTCAACAAATATAGCTATGCTCCCCGGCAACGGCGCCAGAAAAAGGTCTTGATAACCCACAAGTATAGGGGATCTGTAGCGACCCGACCCGAATGGATCAAAGTCTCTGTGCTTAAGTGTCATCCCTGGATCGGTATGCTGACACACACAGTACTCGAGGATTTATAACAGAGGTAAATCACATGTATAAAGTAACGTAAATACTATTACCTCAATCCATATAGCGGAAGTAACAACAAGGTTGTGGATTCCCATCAACACCAACGGCAAAGTTGAGTGTAGAAATCGTAACCCTAACGTATCACTTACTCGTCGTAAGAATCCTGCAACATGAGACGTTGCAGCCCGAAACGGGTCAGTACATTGAATATACTGGCAAGATAACACAGTAGAGCAATGAACAGAATAAATGCTATCACTACATGCATATATGGCTGGTGGAGGCTCTACGGTTAATATGTTTTGCGAAAAGCCAATTTTTCCCTACATCAAAGGAATATATTTTGTTTAACTACAAAGTTGGTTGAAAATATTGAGAAGGTAAAACCCCCTCTCAATCCCAATTAAAAGTAATCATTACTCCCAACAAATTAATTTAGAGTGATGGGATTCAATATGATGATCCAAGAACCAGATACTCAAGATGTCCATAACCGGGGACACGGCTAATCATGATTAGTTTGTACACTCTGCAGAGGTTTGTGCACTTTTCCCCACAAGACTCGATCTCCTCCGTTGGATTTCTCGCACTACATGGTGTTTGAGAAACGGATGACCGAGACACAGTCTTTCAGAAACATTTACTCTTTACTCTGGGTAGACAGTTACACCTACTTTCCCCTACATCTGCTAGCCTACCACTGAAAGAGGTCATGTAACATACTCAACTATGCTAGAGCCCATAATAGCTTGTGGCTGCACATGGAAGTTTCTAGCATGAATAATCTTATGATCCCTTTGAGCCTGGGTGGCGGACCGTAGGAGGATCACACGGTATATCCCCGGGATCTCCTAGGACAACACTGGTATATCCCCAGGTGCCCAAACAAGCAATCCACCCAGATGTGTATTAAAGTTGCCACCTTAAGTTGAACCATTAATTAAAAATCTCACATCTGTCATGGATACACTCAAAACCCAATCCACGTCTACGAGCATAGCATGGCAACATAAGCATAGCGTGGAAGTAACTCCCAAGGGTTTTATAATAAAAGGGCAATAGGTTCTACCTCATCATCTACTTCCCAATACCCACAAGTTAATCACATCCTAGTCATGTAGTGTTTGAGGATAAAACTAATGCATAAAAACTGGGTATAGAAGAGTATGATCAAAGTGTGAACTTGCCTTGCACTGTTGATGAAGATCCTTCGCACTCATAATTCCTGATAGTTCTACTCGTCACACTCCGTTCAATCTAACGTGAGCAAGCAATTGCATACATAAGCACTCATGCAAAAGAATCGAAGAAAAGATCTCGAAAAACTTCGAAAACTAGCAATTAACTCTTGCAACAGAAAACAATTTCTAACAGTACCAAAATTGGGTGGATTTGGTCTTATCAGAAAGTTTAGGTCAAGAGCTTCAATTAGCAAAAATAATCAATTAAATCGGAGTTACGAAACTCAAGTTATAGCCAAAACAAGTTTGAATATGAATCTGAACAAATTTCGAAATTTGAAAGTTGCAAAAAGTTTATTTGATAGATTCATTAGAAAGGTGGAATCAAGACAAAAATATTGGCGTTGGTTTCGTCTAATTTGGATGAACGAGTAAAAAGTTATGGCTATTTGAAAAATCAGGGCCAAGCTGTTTTACGGAAGAAAAAGAGTTATGGCTAAAAGAATTCTAGTCCTAAAATGTAAATACAAGGACTAATTTATAAATCTAATTATTCTACCGTACTAGTCTAGAAATAATAAACTACGGGAGTATATAAAAAAAATACGAAGAAAGATACCTTTATAAGGTAGAGAAAAGATGACTTCCGAGAGAGAAGACAACTTTCAGAAGTCCCGCCGGAGAGAAGAAAAATATTTTTATTTAGTGAATCTAGTCAAACCAAAATATATTGGTTTAACCCGAATCGGATGATTTTTGGAGGCTCTATGGGTCTATATTTATAGGTGGAAAGGAGGCTTAGAAGTCAAAAGCTAGACAATGTGGGACTAAACGTAAACAAAAGGCAGACGAAAGAAAAGAAACGACGCCGCATGGGCCTTCGGCCGGCCTGCGTGTGTGCGCGCATGTGTGCGTGCGTTTTTTTTTTACAGAAAATAAATAAATTAAAGGACAATTGGAAAAATAATATAGTCCGACCTGCTAGCTATGTTGCGCACGCTGGCGAAGGATAGCAGTCGGTCGCTCGTACAGTTTTTTTTTTCCGAATAAAAACAAAAAAAAAGGTAAACGAAAAATAAGAAAAATTTCCATAGGCATATTATATATCAAAATTTTCAGAAAAAGATTTCCTAAAAGATGAACATATTTTCAGCGGCAAATAAATTTCACAAAAATTTAAATAAAGCAAACAGTGCTACTGCTGCAATAAAACCTAATAAAAATCATTTTAAAAATACCAAAATGATTTCAAATTTATTTCCCTCTAATTTTATATTGAAGGGAATCATTTTACCCTAATTTCCATATATTTTATTTTTGGATAAAAATAATTTGAATAAAAACCAAATAACTCCAAATTGAAAATAATTTCAAAGGGACTTTAAATTCGATTGTTTTAAACTTCCAACTCATATTTCATATAATTTGAAGAAGTCATTTTATCTCCTCTCATGAAAATCATTGAGTTGCATAAAGTTTTCGAATTTGGAATATTTCCAAATGGAATTCAAATCTTTTCAAAAACCCCTTTTAAAATAGAAGAAGTCATGTTATCTTCACTCTAGGGTTTGTGATGAAATGAATATGAATTCATGGAGATCATAAATGCAAGGTGAAAGTTTTGGGAAAGTCATTTTATTCCCTCTCATTCAACTTTCAAAAAGTTTCCAAATTTCACTCAATTTCACACAAGCAACCACACCACAATCAAACAATCAATCAAAACTATTTATTTAATATAACATTCCAAAATTTAGAATTTTGGGATGTTACAGGATCGCAACAGTTTTTGAGGGTAGAGTATTCAACCCAAATTTATTGATTCGACACAAGGGGAGCCAAAGAATATTCGCGAGTATTAGCAGTTGAGTTGTCAATTCAACCACAGCTGAAAGACTTAATATATGCAGCAAAGTATTTAGTAGAAAAGTAGTATGGAAGTAACGGTAACAGTGGCAAAAGTAACAGTAGCAGTTTTGTAGTGATTGTAATAGCAGCAACAACGAAAGTAACTTAGCAAAGATCAATATGTGAAAAGCTCATAGGCATTGGATCAACAATGATAATTGTGTTGGATGATATTCATCATGTAGCAGTTATAACCTAGGGTGACACAGAACTAGCTCCAATTCATCAATATAATGTAGGCATGTATTTCGTATATAGTCATACGTGCTTATGGAAAAGAACTTGCATGACATCTTTTGTCCTACCCTCCCGTGGCAGCGGGGTCCTAATGGAAACTAAGGGATATTAAGGCCTCCATTTAATAGAGGACCGGACCAAAGCTTTAGCACTTAGTGAATACATGAACTCCTCAAACTACGGTAATCACCGGAAAGAATCCCAATTATTGTCACCTTGGGGTATGCGGATCATAGCTTGTAATAGGTGTCTACAACTTGCAAGATAGGAACAAGAACTCAAATATATTCATGAAAACATAATAGGTTCAGATCTGAAATCATGGCACTCGGGCCCTAGTGACAAGCATTAAGCATAGCAAAGTCATAGCAACATCAATCTCAGAACATAGTAGATACTAGGGATCAAATCCTAACAAAACTAACTCGATTACATGATAAATCTCATCCAACCCATCACCATCCAGCAAGCCTATGAAGGAATTACTCACTCACGGTGGTGAGCATCATGAAATTGGTGATGGAGGAAGGTTGATGATGACGATGTCGACGGATTCCCCTCTTCGGAGCCCCGAACGGACTCCAGATCAGCCCTCCCGATGAAGAACAGGAGGCGGCGGCGGCTCTGTATCGTAAAACATGATGAATCCTTCTCTCTGTTTTTTTTCTCTGCGAATATGTACTTATAGAGTTGGAGTTAGGGTCAGAGACGGTCCAGGGGGCCCACAAGCCTGGGAGGCGCGCCCTGGGGGGTAGGCGCGCCCCCAGGGCTTGTGGCCTCTGGGTGGCCCCCCTCTGGTATCTTTTTGCACCAGTATTTTTTATATATTCCACAAAAATTCTCCGTAAATTTTCAGGTCAATCCGAGAACTTTGGTTTCTACACAGAAATAACACCATGGCAATTCTACTGAAAATTGCGTCAGTCCGGGTTAGTTCCATTCAAATCATGCAAATTAGAGTCCAAAACAAGGGCAAAAGAGTTTGGAAAAGTAGATACGATGGAGATGTATCAAATATGTTGATGAAGATTGGTCCTCCCACGATGAGAGGATCGTTGCTGATGTCGATGAATTCGATTTCCCCCTCCCGGAGGGAAGTATCCCCGGCGGAATCGCTCCACCGAAGAGGAAAAGTGCTCCTGTCCAAACCCCTGATTCGCCCTGAAAGTCCTCTCCTAATTTTTTCTAGGTCAAAACCCCTCATATAGCAGAAGATGGGCACCGGAGGCCAGCTGTGGGCCCCACAAGGCATCCGGGCGCGCCCAGGAGGGGTGGCCGCGCCCTGTTGCCTTCTGGGCAACCGGTGCGCCCCTCTGGTATTTCTTTGCTCCAGTATTTTTTTTATATATTCCATAATAATTCTCTGTGAAGTTTCAAGTCATTTTGAGCTCTGTAGAATAGGTATCTCTGCTATAGCTTTTTCAGGTCCAGAATTCTAGCTGCCGGCAATCTCCCTCTTCATGTAAATCTTGCAAATTAAGAGAAAGGCATTAGGATTGCCTCACAAAGTGTAATAATGATAAAAACATTATAATATCAGTAGGAAAACATGATGCAAAATGGACGTATCAACTCCCCCAAGCTTAGACCTCTCTTGTCCTCAAGCGAAAGCCGAAATCGATAATCATGCCCACATGTTTAGAGAGAGAGAGGTGTCGATAAAAACAAAATACGTACATAGTAGCGTCATGATCATTGTCATAGCAGCAACATATCATCATAAAACTTCTCATGAACAAGTAAAAAGTCATCACAATATCGAAGTATAAAACATTAACTTTCTTGAAAACTAACAAACTTTGTTCTTAGTCAATGAAACAATTACAATTCATCATATTCTCAGGACGAATCTTATGTAAGAGATTTTGTTTAGGAAGTCAGCATACTCAACTATCATTTAGTCTTCTATGATTGCTAACACTCACGACACACACACACACACACACACACACACACACACACACACACATATATATATATATATATGGAGCAAACATTTCAATCAGACACAAAGGAAGATAGGGGGTTATAATTTCACCTCCCAACTTATTTACCTCAAGGGTAATGTCAACAATAATAACTCATGATTACTCATATCCAACTGGATATATGTGCCTAGATATTTCCCCACCACATGATGCTTGCAAAGAGAAAGATGAAAATGGAATAGAGAAGAACACTATTGACTCTTGCATAAAAAGTAAATACAGAAAAGTGAAAGATAGGCCCTTCGCAGAGGGAAGCAGAGGTTGTCATACGCTTTTTATTTTTGGATGCGCAAGCTCTTAATGTAAAGGAATGTCACTTTATATTGCCCCTTGTGATAGCAACCTTTATTATGCAGTTTGTCACTTTTATTTCTTTACCATCACAAGATCGTACAAAGCTTATTTTCCCTTACAATAAAAGATCATACATGTTTAGGAGCAATTTTTATTGCTTTATGCACCGATGACAACTTATTTGAAGGATCTTATTCAATCCATAGGTAGATATAGTGGACTCTCATGACATGAAACTGGGTTCAAGGGTTTTGGATGCACAAGTAGTATCTCTACTTCGTGCGGATTTTTGCTAGCAAAAGATAGGGAGCAAGCACCACATGTTGGAGGATCCATGACAATATAACTTCTATGTCAATATAAGCAAAATATAACTCATTATGTTATCTTCCTTGTCCAACATCAACTAGTTGACATAGAATATTTAATGGGGGCTCACAATCATAAAAGATGTCCAAGATAGTATATTTATATGTGAATCCTCTCTTCCCTTATTAATCTTTCATGAATTGCATCATTGACCAATACTATGTTTGTTAACTTCCAACAAAATTTATCAATTATAATTTTCTTTATGTGAAGTCACTACTCCCCATGGCATATGGACTTTTTATTATTTTCATTGCTAAGATTGAAACATAAAAGTAAAGGGGTAAACTCAAACTATTCTTTATTATATAACTCTCAACCTCGATTATAGATGGATAGATCATGAAAAAACACTCGAAACTAGATCATACTAAACTCTTATTCTTCTAAATCACGAAATAACTAAGGATCGAACTAAGATAGATAAAGATGATAAAAGTGATGGTGATACGATACCGGGGAACCTCCCCCAATCTTAGCACAAGCCTAGGGTGGTGCCCATACCCGTCTACTCAAGTCTCTTTCTTCGGTAATGGTGGTGATGTAGTGATTCTCTTGGCTATAATTCCCCTTAGTGTATGAATCTCCTCCTTAAGCTCACTGGCTTCCTTCTTAATATCCAAATTCTTGTTGCGGAGCTTGTTGGTGAATGATGCATCCTCAATCGAGGGGTGCAATTTGCTTGTGGAG
This sequence comes from Thinopyrum elongatum, assembly GCA_011799875.1. Taxonomy (NCBI): domain Eukaryota; kingdom Viridiplantae; phylum Streptophyta; class Magnoliopsida; order Poales; family Poaceae; genus Thinopyrum; species Thinopyrum elongatum. The sequence continues at coordinate 509,040,225 of CM022303.1, forward strand.
GACGAGGCGACATCACCCTACGCACGATCATAAGGAGTAAATCGAATAATGGAAGGCTTAACCTTAATTGGCAAACTTGATTTCTTGAACTCCACATGCATATCTCCCGGCTGAGGTAAGGGAGTTTCTCCTTCTTCCTCGCTCAAGGATTCCATCCTTTTTAGATAAGCATCCACAACTTCATCCGTAGACCATCCATAGGGGTCGACCTCCCCATAGATCTTGTGGTCCGCCGTGATGTGTGAAACATAGCTCTCCTCGCCCGACTCTTGCGATGAAATACTGTCGAATCTATCAGAAAAACAGCCCGAAACAAGAACAGAGGAGAAACTTGCAATATGGTGGTCAAAGCATCCGGGAGTACATATAAAGAATTTTTATCTTGCAAAACAAGTATATATGAGGATAACGGAATCGAAAAGGCACACGAGGGGCCCACAAGGCAACCAGGCGTGCCCAGGGGGTAGGGCGCTCCCTGTTACCTTGTGACCTCCTCGTGGATCCTCTCGGTTGCTTCTTTTTATTTTTTTTATTTTTTCTAATATTCCAAAACAGGCAGAAATAGTTTTTATGGAATTTTTGGAGTCGGTTTACTTACCGTACCACATACCTACTCTTTTTCAGGGTTCTGGAGTGTTCTGGAAGGTCTCTCTTATGTGTTCCTCCGGTGTCATAGTTTGAACAATATTAGTTTCAACATCAATAGGTGTACCTGAGATATATAATGCTTAATTCTTTGTCCATTGACCACTGTCGGATTAGTGCCCTCGACATTGTTGATTTTGATAGCTCCGGAGCGATATACTTCTTCGATGATATAGGGTCCTTCCCATTTTGAGAGAAGTTTTCCTGCAAAAAATCTGAAATGAGAATTGTACAATAGAACATGCTCACCAACTTTGAATTCCCATTTTTGAATTCTTTTATCGTGCCATCTTTTAACTTTTTCTTTAACCAACTTGGCATTTTCATAAGTTTGGGTTCTCCACTCATCAAGAGAGTTAATATCAATAACCTCTTTTCACTGGCAAGTTTGAAATCATAATTAAGTTCTTTAATTGCCCAATATGCTTTATGTTCTAGTTCAAGAGGTAAATGACATGCTTTTCCATAAACCATTTTATACAGAGACATACCCATAGGATTCTTATAAGTAGTTCTATAAGCCCATAGTGCATCATCAAGTTTCTTAGACCAATTCTTTCTAGATCTATTAATGGTCTTTTGCAAGATTAATTTGATTTATATATTACTCAATTCAACTTGACAACTAGACTGAGGATGATAAAGCGATGCAATTCTATGATTAACATCATATTTATCAAGAAGTTTATGCAAATCACCATGAATAAAATGTGAACCACCATCGTTCATTAAATATCTAGGGACTCCAAACCTCGGGAAAATAACTTCTTTAAGCATTTTAATAGAAGTGTTGTGATCAGCACTACTAGTTGGAATAACTTCTACCCACTTAGTAACATAATCAACAGCAACTAGAATATGTGTATACCCATTAGAGGAAGGAAAAGGTCCCATATAATAAAACTCCCAAACATCAAATTGTTCAATAACAAGTGAAGAATTCATAGGCATTTCCTGACGTCTACCAATATTACCAATTCTTTGGCATTCATCACAAGAGAGGACAAACTTACGTGCATTCTTGAAAAGAGTAGGCCAATAAAAACCAGACTTTAGTACCTTATGTGCAGTTCTGTCTCCAGCATGGTGTCCTCCGTATGCCTCAGAGTGACACTTCAGTAGGATTTGTTCCTGTTCATGCTTAGGTACACAACGTCTAATAACACCATCTACTCCTTCTCAATATAAATGTGGGTCATCCCAAAAGTGATGTCTTAAATCAAAGAAAAACTTTTTCTTTTGTTGGTATGTGAAACAAGGTGGTATATAGCAACAATGTAATTAGCATAGTCTGCATACCAAGGAGTATTACGAGAAGCATTTATAACAACTAATTGTTCATCAGGAAAACTATCATCAATAGGTAGTGGCTCATCAAGAACATTTTCCATTCTAGACAAATTATCAGCTACGTGATTCTCACCTCCCTTTCTATCAATAATATGCAAATCAAATTCTTGTAGCAAAAGGACCCACCTAATTAGCCTAGGTTTAGCATCTTTCTTTTCCATAAGATATTTAATAGCAGCATGCTCGGTGTGAACAGTTACTTTAGAATCAGCAATATAAGATCTGAATTTATCACATGCAAACACAACCACTAAAAATTCTTTCTTAGTAATAGCATAATTTCTTTGAGCACTGTCTAGAGTTTTACTAACATAATGAATAACATTCAATTTCTTATCAACTCTTTGTCCTAGAACAACACCAACAACATAATCACTAGCATCACACATAATCTCAAAAGGCAAATTCCAATCAGGTGGTTGAACAATTGGTGCATAAATTAAGGCTTTCTTAAGTATTTCAAAGGCTTCTACGCAATCATCATCAAAGACAAATGGAACATCCTTTTGTAAAAGATTAGTAAGAGGCCTAGAAATTTTAGATAAATCTTTAATGAACCTTCTATAAAACCCAGCATGACCAAGGAAGCTTCTTATACCTTTTATATCTTTAGGACATGGCATTTTCTCAATTGCATCTACTTTAGCTTTTTCTACCTCAATGCCTCTTTCAGAAATTTTATGCCCAAGGACTATACCTTCATTCACCATAAAGTGGCACTTCTCGCAATTCAAGACAAGATTAGTTTCTTCACATCTCTACAAAACTAGATCAAGGTTGCTTAAGCAATCATCAAAAGAAGTCCCATAAACGGGAAAATCATCCATGAATACCTCGACAATCTTTTCACAAAAATCAGAGAATATATCATTCATACATCTTTGAAAAGTAGAGGTGCATTGCACAAACCAAAAGGCATGTGTCTATAAGCATAAGTTCCAAAAGGATAAGTAAAAGTAGTCTTCTCTTGGTCCTCTTTTGACACAGGTATTTGTGAGAAACCAGAATATCCATCTAGGAAACAGAAGTGTGTATGCTTAGATAATATTTCTAGCATTTGATCAATAAAAGGCAAGGGGTAATGATCTTTTCTAGTAGCTTTATTTAGTTTTCTGAAATCAATTACCATCATATAACAAGTTACGATTCTTTCTGGGATAAGTTTATTTTTATCATTAGGGACAATAGTAATGCCTCCTTTCTTAGGAACATAATGAACATGACTTACCCATCTACTATCAGCTATAGGATAAGTTATACCTGCTTCCAGAAGCTTTAATATTTCAGTTCTTACCACATCCTTCATTTTAGGATTTAGACGACGTTGATGATCAACAACTAGTTTAGCATCAGGCTCCATATTAATTGTATGCTGACATAGAGTGGGACTAATGCCCTTAAGATCATCAAGAGTATATCCAATAGCAGCATGGTGTTTCCTCAGAGTTTTAAGTAATCTCTTTTCTTCATGCTTTGAAAGGTTAGCATTGATAATATCAGGATATATCTTCTTTTCATCAAGATAAGCATATTTCAGTGTATCAGGTAATTTCTGTAATTCAAACACATGGTCACTCTTAGGTGGATGAAGATCTCTAAGAGTTTCAACAGGTAAATTATATTTAAGGATAGGTGCTTGTTTAAAGAATATCTCATCTATTTCATTTCTTTCATTCATATGCATATCATTTTCATGGTCTAGCAGATATTGTTCTAACGGGTCAGTAGGAGGTACAGCAATAGAAGCAAGACCAATAATTTCATCTTTACTAGGTAATTCTTTATCATGTGGTTGTCTACAAAACTTAGAGAAATTAAACTCATGAGATACATCACCAAAATTAACACTGACTGTTTCCCTATTGCAATCAATCTTAGCATTAATTTTATTTAGGAAAGGTCTACCAAATATACTGGGACAAAAATCATCTTGTGGAGAACCAAGGACTAGAAAATAGTAGGGTAGTTGATCTTACCACACAAGACTTCGACATCTCTAACAATCCCAAGCGGTGAAATAGTATCTTTGTTTGCAAGTTTAATAGTAACATCAATGTCCTCTATCTCAATAGGTGCAATATCATTCATAATCTCTTGATATAAAGTAAAAGGAATAGCACTCACACTAGCACCCAAATCACATAAACCATGATAAAAATGATCTCCTATTTTAACAGAAACCACATGCATGCCAATAATAGGTTTATTTTTATCTTTAGGATCAGGTTTAGCAATCCTAGTTGCTTCATTACAGAAATATATGACGTGCCCATCAATATTATCAACCAAAAGATATTTAACCATAGCAACATTAGGTTCAACACTTATTTATTCAGAGGGTCTAGATGTTTTAATATTACTCTTATTGACCACAATTGAGGCTTTAACATGTTCCGTAATCCTAACAGGGAAAGGTGGTTTCTCAATATAAGCAGTATGCACAACTGGATCAACATTATAGATAATTGTTTCATCTTTAGCTATAACAGGTTCCTCAAACTTTTGTTCAATGGGTGGATGAAATTTAAACCACTTCTCCTTAGGGAGATCAACATGAGGAGTAAATGATTCAAAAAAGGAAGCTACTATCTCAAAGTCAAGTCCAAATATAGTACTAAACTTATGAAAAGCATCAGTTTCCATAAAAGAATCAAACTCAAGTTTTATACCTGACTCTTTACCTTTGTAGAATTCCCAGTCTTCATAGTTGCGTTTAATTCTTTCAAAAAGACGCCATTTGAATTCAATAGTTTTCTTCATAAAGGAACTAGTAGAAGAAGAATCAAGCATGGATCGATCATTATGAGAAAGCCGAGCATAAAATTTTTGAATAATTATTTCTCTTGAGAGCTCATGGTTGGGGCATGTGTGCATCATGTACTTAAGCCTCCCCCAAGCCTGAGTGATACTTTCTCCTTCATGCGGCCAAAAAATATATATATATATAATTTCGATCATGATGAACCAAATGCATAGGATAAAACTTCTGGTGAACTTCCAGTTTCAACCGGTTCCAATCCCATGTTTCAATATCATCCAATAGCCTATACCATGTCGATGACTGATACGTCTCCAATGTATCTATAATTTTTGCTTGTTCCATGCTGTTATATTATCATTCTTGGATATTTTACAATCATTTTATAGCAAATTTATATCATTTTTTGGGACTAACCTATTGACATAGTGCCCAGTGCCAGTTGCTGTTTTTTGCTTGTTTTTTACTTCGCAGAATATCAGTACCGAACGAAGTCCAAACGCAGCGAAACTTTTTGGAGAATTTTTATGGACCAGAAGACACCCAGTGGGCCAAAGTTGTACCAGAGGGGAGTCCCGAGGTGGGCACAACCAACCAGGGCGCGCCTGGGGGCCCAGGCACGCCCAGGGGGTTGTGACCCACTCAGTGACCTCCCGCACTGCCTCTTCGCCCTATAAATTGCCAAATATTCCAGAAACCCTAGGGGAGTCGACGAAACACAATTCCAGCCGCCGCAAGTTCTGGAACCACGAGATCCAATCTAGACACCATCACAGACGGGTTCATCATCCTCATTGGTGCCTCTCCGATGATGCGTGAGTAGTTCATCATAGACCTACGGGTCCATTGGCAGTAGCTAGATGGCTTCCTCTCTCTCTTTTGATTTTGAATAGAATGGTCTCTTGGAGATCTATTTGATGTAACTCTTTTTTGCGGTGTGTTTGTTGGGATCCGATGAACTTTGAGTTTACGATCATATCTATATCCATGAATATTATTTGAGTCTTCTTTTGATCTCTTATATGCATGATTATTTATAGCCTCGTATTTCTTCTTCGAATCTTTGGTTTAGTTAGGCCAACTAGATCGATTTTTCTTACCATGGGAAGAGGTGCTTTGTGATGGGTTCGATCGTGCGGTGTTCTGTCCCAGTGACAGAAGGGGCAGCAAGACACGCATGTATCATTGCTATTAAGGATAACAAGATGGGGGCTATTCCTACATGAATAGATCTCGTCTACATCATGTCATCGTTCTTAATGCATTACTCCATTTTTCCATGAACTTAATACACTAGATGCATGCTGGATAGCGGTCGATGTGTGGAGTAATAGTAGTAGATGCAGGCAGGAATCGGTCTACTAATCTTGGACGTGATGCCTATATATTGATCATTGCCTTAGATATCGTCGTAATTATTCGATCTTCTATCAATTGCCCAACAATAATTTGTTTACCCACCGTGTGCTATTTTCTTGAGAGAAGCCACTAGTGAAATCTACGGCCCCCGGGTCTATTCTTTATCATATTTGCTTTGAGATCTATTTTATTCGCTTTTGTTTTCAGATCTATTATCCCAAAAACCCAAAAATACCTTGCTGCACTTTTTTATTACTTACTTTATTTTGTGTTTTATCGAGAGCTATCTATCCAATCTACCACAAATTTATCTATCTTTTTACCGTGGAGGGATTGACAACCCCTCTTACGCGTCGGGTTGCAAGTATTTATTCTTTGTGTGCAGGTACTGTTTACATAGTGTTGCTTGGTTCTCCTACTGGATTGATACCTTGGTTTCATAACTGAGGGAAATACCTACCATAGCTGTGCTGCATCATCCCTTCCTCTTTGGGGAAATACCGACGTAGTTCAAGCGACATCAAAAGGAATTTCTGGCGCCGTTACCGGGGAGACATCATCAACATCTATCAGGTTCCTAATCACAAATTTCATCACCTTGCTATTTACATTATTTGCCATTTGCCTCTCATTTTCATCTCCCCCACTTCACAAAATTTGCCTATTTTTCCGTTTGCCTTTTTGCTTGCTATATTTTCTTGTGTTACCATGTGCCTTCTATTTGCTCGCATATTCGCTTGCTAAAAATCTATTGATATGGATCCTCATCCACTTTCTAATCTTTTTAAAAGATCCAATCATGATGAACCAATTGCTAGTGAGTTGAGTGCACTAGATTTTCTTATGAAGTTTTGCTTGAGATTCGTGAATCTGAAAATTGTGATGAAAAAAATTTATAAAGTGATTCCTGGTAGCTCCTTAAATGAAAAGCATGATTGCAATGATTTTACTATAAATTCTATTGATGTCAACTGTGCTAATAATATGCAAAGCTACAAGCTTGGGGATGATAATTTTGTTATATCCGCTACTTATTGCAATGATCATGATTGGGGTGATGATGCTTCTTATGATCTTGAAATTTTATTTAAGCCTCATGATGAATATGATATTGATAATAATGTTTGCAATAATATTGAAAGTGGGTTTGGAAGAGCGTCAACTTTAGGTAAAAATAATCACACATATTTGGAGAGTGTTCGATCTTATGATTTTTTTATGAAAGTGGGTTTGGAGAGGTCATGACTTTAGTTGATGTTAATCCCCCTATCTTGGAAGATTATAAAACTTTTATGCATGTAGATCATGAAGAGAAAATTTTATATGATAGATATATTGTTGAATTTGATTATGATCCTACATATAATTATTTTGAGAGAGGAAAATATGGTTGTAGAAATTTTCATGTTACTAAATTACCTTTCATTATGTTGAGATTGTCAATGTTTTATTCCTTTCCTTTGCATAAGTTAGATATTCCTTGTTATGATAATTTGTTTGCTTATAAAATTCCTATGCATAGGAAGTATGTTAGACTTAAATGTGTTTGTCATATGCTAGATGATGCTCTCTTTGTGCTTCAATTCTTGTCTTCCATGTGAGCTTCATTAAAATTATTATGCCTAGCTAGGGGCATAAAATGATAGCGCTTGTTGGGAGGCAACCCAATGAATAAAATTTATTTTTGCTTTCTGTTGGGGATATGACTATTAGATATGACCCGCCCAGGAGGGGCCGGGTCATCCCAATGGCGGTTCATTTAAATGAAGCCTAAGAGTATGTTGAAGATGGTGGTTCATAAGACAGGCTTGTTAAAGGGCCCAAACCCGAAGGCGGTGTAGGGCCCGTAAGTGTAAATCGCCATGTATATGTAAACTTGCATTGTAAGGCATATAAGATAAGTCACCGAGCCGGACACGTTTGTATGAGCCGGCTGGGACTCTGTAGGACGCAGGGCGTCAACCCATGTATATAAGGGGACGACCCGACAGCGGCTTAGGGGAGAAAAAAGGACAACAGATCGAAAGCCAGGCAACGCGTATTCGCTCCCTGGTAATCGAAACCCTAGCAATGCCACCTCAAACTGGATTAGGCCTTTACCTTCACCGCAAGGGGCCGAACCAGTATAAACTCCTCGTGTCCTTTGTCCCGTTTAACCCCTTTAAGCTAACCTCGTCGCCATGGCTCCACAACTAAGTCCTTTCATTAGGACATCTGCCGTGACAATTCCATGACAGTTGGCGCCCACCGTGGGGTCTGCGTACGGTGGTTTTGAGTTCTTGAAGGGCAGCTTTGAAGGGATCAAGGGGTACGCTGTGGGCCGGATGACCAAGAGTCATCGCGGCAAGCTCTACATCGACGATGCGGGCCGGGGCCCTGAGGCCGGTTCAATTGAGTACGGGTACCGGGTCCCCTTCGACGGAATCCACGTATTCATCGGCAAGATCGGTGAGCCAGGCCCTGAGCCGGACATCTGCGCCGACATCATCGAGACGGCTCAGCGCGCACGACCCGCCCGGGTTCAACGCGCCGTGAAGCATGCTTTCGTTGGGTTTATCCACGGGGCTGAGTTAGAAGATTCCGTGTCTGGTGGTGAGACGGCCATCTACTCTGACGGTGAGTCATCCATGGGGGAGACCAGCTCACTGTATCAACTACGGGATGGACGGCTTGGGGGCTGTTCCGATGGCGACAGTATTCCGGATCCCCATGAGCCGCCGAACAGGGTGGCGATCTTCATGGCTGGCACCCAGCCGGTTCTCGGTTCGACAGCCGCCGCGGCCATGACCTCCAGTGCAGCGGCGGTGACGGCAGCGGATGTTGGCAGTTCAGCACGCCCGCCGGCTCAAGTTTTAACAGATCTGTTGGAAGCTCTGGCAACCCTGATGGAGGTAGATGTAACCCCAGACAACCAGGAGCAGCATAAGGCGGAAGTGGCTAAGCTGCGCGATGAAATAGCACAGGCCAAGATAGAGCTGGCAGCGGAGAATGCTAGGATGAATGCAGAGCGGGCCGTTTTAAATGCACAAGCACAGCGGATTCAAGCGGATTCATACCGGCTCTCGGTGGATCAGAACGCTGCCAACGAGGTCTTAAGGAGAAAGCACAGGAGTCGTCTGCCTTTGGTTTATGAGTCGAGGAACCTCTTCAACACACTTGGAGCAGGGGCCAGTAACCCGCCGGTGATAAATCCGACGGCTGAAGCACGAGGGGGTGGAACGCCGGGTCAGCCACGCGTGACAGGTTCTCCGCATATGAACTACACCCCGCCTCAGCACATGGTGACGCGGCCGGATCATTACTCCACCCCTTTAGACCATATGATTGCTGCAGCTACATGGTTGGCAGCTCTGCCAGTTGAGGGCGAGACCCCGACGGCGGTTGAAACCCGAAGGGCTAGGGAACTTCTTCAAACAGCTTTGGTACAACAATAGGCTTATTCTTATAGTCGTGACCGGATTCATTCGACCCCTCGTCCAGGCCGGAGCTACAGTAGGCACATTGACTCACCAGCCGTCTCGAGTACTGAGCAGTGCCGTAACCAACCTTATGGATATGACCCGGCGCGCAATGGTACCAATGCGCAGGATTTAGTGGACCAGGGCAGAGCGCGTGGAGAGGCCGAGCTGGCGGCTCAACTGGCGGCTCATCAGCACGCGCCGGTTTACCCGACGGCTTCAGTTGAGGCAGGTGTAACTTCTAGAGCGTTGGGTGTGCCGTGTTTAACGGCGGCTCTGCGAAACGAACGTCTGCCCAAGGATTTCAAAGGCCCTCGCAAGGTGCCTAATTACACAGCAGATCAGCCCCCTGAGGCTTGGGTGGAGAGTTATGAGATGGCTATGGAGATGCTGGATGTTAGTGAGGCTGCATATGCTAAGTATTTCACCATGATGTTGGAAGGAACGGCTCGTACCTGGTTGAAGGGGTTACCGGCTAACTCCATCGGGTCCTAGACAGAGCTGAAGGCCCGGTTTATCCAGAATTTCAAAGATACGTGCAAGCAGCCCATGTCGATTGTGGATTTGGTTTCTTGTGTTCAAGCCAAGGGTGAGTCAACGACCAGCTGGGTGCGCCGGGTCTCGACTATCATACATTCTTCAGATAACATTAACGTCGGCTCAGCGGTTCTAATGTTGGAGAAAAATTGCCGTTTCATTCCACTTAAGTAGAAGCTTGGGCGGCTTAAGCGTCATTGCAACGACATGGGGGAGGTTATGGCGGCTCTTGTTAAGTATGCCGACTCTGATGGTACCAAGGACCCCGACTCTGAGGATGAAAGATCGGGAAAGGGAAAGAAGAGTAGCGGCATGAAGGGACAGCAGAACAACCCAGCCAATCAGGGCGGCAACAGTAAGCGCAAGGCAGATGATTTTGTGGCTAACACCAGTGCGCGGAGTTATAACCAGCGTCGTAAGGGGAGGCCGACTCAAGGGACAAAATTTGACCTTGAAGCAATATTGAATCAGCCGTGTCCGAAGCACGGAACGGAGGAAAGGCCAGCTACCCACCTATGGAAAGATTGCAGTATCATGAGACACTTCAGGGAGTCTGTCCAGCACAACCATGGCCCGAACGGCGGTTCAGGATCCGGCTCTCATGGTCTGGGTCATGGAGGCGGCAGCTCAAATTCCGGGTTTCACAGTCAAGGCAATCAAGGTGGTTATAGCCAGCAGAATAATCAGGGGAATCAGCAGCAGCAACCGTCTGGTTATCAGAGCAACCCGAAGCAATTGAATAGTGGACAGTACCACGTCTTCACCACCAACCTGTGTAAGTGGGATCAGAAGCTTCACAAGAGGGCAGTGAACGCGGTTGAGCCGGCGGTGCCACGTTATTTACGGTGGTCAGAGCAGCCTATTGTGTGGAGTCGTGATGATCATCTGCCTCGGGTTGATAATCCGGGTCACCTGGCTCTGGTGGTGGCGCCTCAGGTTGGGGGCTATAAATTTACTAAGGTACTCATGGATGGAGGCAGCAGCATTAACATACTTTATTATGAGACCTTCCGTCGCATGGGACTGACTGATAAAAATCTTAAGCCGTCAAACACTGTTTTCCATGGTGTGGTGCCAGGTAAGTCAGCCTATCCAGTGGATAAAATATCTTTAGAAGTTGCCTTTGGAGATGAGCATGACTCCAGGTCTGAGACTCTAACCTTCGAAATGGTCAAGATCAAGAGCCTTTATCATGCTCTGTTTGGACGACCGGCTTATGCTAAGTTCATGGCGAGGCCTTGTTATGTTTACTTACAACTTAAGATGCCGGGTTACAAGGGCACCATCACGGTACATGGGGGTCGCAAGGTGGCCCTGGAGTGTGAGGAAGGTGATGCTACTTATGCTAAATCAGTTTGTGCGGCAGAGGAGTTGAAATTTTACAAAGATAATGTTGACCCGGCGGACATGACGTCCTTGAAAAAGCCAACCACAGAACATGATCCTTTGCTAAAATTTAAGTTGGCAGATGACACTAAAATGATTGATTTTGTTCCTGGCGACTCATCTAAGCAGTTCAGCATCAGTGCCAATTTGGATCCAAAATAGGAAAGCGCGCTCGTCGAGTTCATCCGTGAGAACCGGGATATCTTTGCATGGAAGCCTTCAGACATGCCAGGTGTACCGAGGGAACTCGCTGAGCACACTCTCAATATTGATCCAAAGTTTAAGTCGGTCAAGCAATTCCTTCGTCGTTTTAACGAGGAGAGGCGGAAGGCCATTGGTGAAGAAGTGGCCCGGCTCTTAGCGGCCGGGTTTATCGTTGAAGTTTTTCATCCGGAGTGGTTGGCTAACCCGGTGTTGGTACTCAAGAAGAATGGCACTTGGCGATTGTGTGTGGATTACACGGACTTAAATAAGGCTTGTCCGGCTGATCCGTTTGCTCTCCCCCGTATTGATCAAATCATTGATGCTACGGCGGGTTGTGAGCGATTGAGTTTTTTGGATGCTTATTCTGGTTATCATCAAATCAAGATGGCGGTTAAGGACCAGGAGAAGACGGCTTTCATTACTCTGTTTGGAGCCTTCTGCTATGTGTCTATGCCTTTTGGGCTCAAGAGTGCACAGGCGACTTACCAGCGGTGTGTGCAAAATTGCCTTCATGGTCAGACCGGGCGAAATGTTCATGCTTATGTAGATGACATTGTGGTGAAATCCAGGAAGAAGGAGACCTTGATTGATGATTTGAAGGAGACGTTTGACAATCTCTGGGTCTACAAGATGATGCTTAACCCGGCCAAATGTGTTTTTGGTGTACCAGCAGGCAAGCTCTTGGGTTTTTTGGTTTCTAACAAAGGCATTGAAGCTAACCCAGAGAAGATCAAAGCCATTACTTCTTTGGCTAAGCCGGCATGTGTTAATGATGTTCAGCGTCTGGCGGGTCGCATTGTAGCTTTAAGCCGGTTTATAAGCCGGTTGGGAGAGAAGGCTATTCCTCTGTATCAGATGATGAAGAAGACAGATAATTTCGTCTGGAGTGATGCTGCTAATGAGGCGTTTGAGGCGCTTAAAAAATAGCTGGCTGAGCCGCCGGTTCTGGCTGCTCCCATTGATAAGGAACCTCTGTTGTTATATGTGGCTGCCAATGGCCGAGCCATCAGTGTGGCTATTGTGGTGGAAAGGAAAGAGGCAGGCAAGGAGTATCCGGTTCAACGGCCGGTTTACTACATCAGCGAGGTACTTATTGAGTCCAAACAGAGGTATCCGCATTGGCAGAAATTTGTATATGGGGTTTTCATGGCAAGCCGAAAACTCAAGCAATATTTTCTGGGTCATCCCATTACTGTGGTCAGCTCTGCTCCTTTAGGGGATATCATCCAAAATAGAGAAGCCACATGCCGGGTCGCCAAGTGGGCCATTGAGCTTGGGCCTCATGGTCTGAAGTATGTGCCTCGTACGGCCATCAAGTCCCAAGCGCTCGTGGATTTCATCAATGACTGGACAGAGTTGCAAACGCTTGAGGAAAAGCTGGATAACACATATTGGACTATTCACTTTGATGGGTCCGGGCAATTGGAAGGCTCGGGGGCTGGAGTCGTCTTGACTTCCCCGCGAGGTGATAAATTTTCTTATGTTCTCCGGTTAATGTTTCCTTGTACTAACAATGCAGCTGAGTATGAGGCCTTGCTCCACGGTCTTCAGATGGCTAAGGAGATGAGTTTAAGTCGGGTAAGGTGTTTTGGTGACTCAGATCTGGTAGCTCAGCAAGTTTCCGGCACTTGGGATTCTAAGGATCCACTCATGGCGGCTTATCGTCGAGAGGTTGATACTATTGCGGGTCACTTCAAAGGATACCAAGTCGAGCATATTGATCGCAGGAAGAATGAGGCGGCCGACACTTTAAGCCGGTTGGGCTCTCAGCGTAAGCCGGTGCCACCCAACACGTTCCTGGATGTCTTGAACAACCCTTCTGTCAAATTGCCTACTGAGAAGGATCTTGCTGTTCCTGACCCGGAAGCACAATTGGTGGCGGCTCTTCATGCTATTCCTGATTGGACAGTTCCGTATTTGGCTTACATGACCCGGGGCGAATTACCTGAGGATGAAATTCTTGCCAGACAGATAACCCGGCGGTCTAAGTCAATGTCAATTGTTAATGGGGAATTGCACCATCGCAGTGTCTCAGGGGCGTTTCAACGTTGCGTCTCTCCTGAAGAAGGCTGTGAGATTCTGCGAGAGATTCATGAAGGAGATTGTGGTCACCATGCCGGCTCTAAATCTCTCATAGCCAAGGCTTTTCGTCATGGGTTTTATTGGTTGACGGCTCATGCTGATGCAGAGGATTTGGTCAGCAAGTGTGACGGTTGTCAGAAGTTTTCACGCCGCGCTCATGTGCCAGCTCAAGAGTTGAGGATGATTCCAATTACTTGGCCTTTCGCAACTTGGGGGCTTGATATGGTGGGACCTTTCAAGAGGTCCAAGGATAAGAAGACCCACCTTTTGGTGGCGGTTGACAAGTTCACTAAGTGGGTTGAAGCAGAGCCGGTCAGTAAGTGTGATGCAGCAACGGCGGTTCAATTCATCAAAAAGGTGATCTTCCGTTTTGGCTTTCCACACAGCATTATAACAGATAATGGTACTAATCTCTCTAAAGGCGCTATGAGAGAATTTTGTCAATGGGAGCATATTCGACTTGACGTCTCCTCTGTGGCTCACCCTCAGTCCAATGGTCAAGCGGAACGAGCTAATCAAGAGATTCTGCGAGGTATCAGGCCCCGGCTTATGGTTCCTTTGCAAAGAATGCCGGGTTGTTGGGTGGAGGAGTTACCCTCAGTGTTATGGAGTATCAATACAACTCCCAATAGATCTACGGGTTACACACCTTTCTTCATGGTTTATGGAGCAGAGGCGGTTCTCCCTAGTGACATCCGTCATGATTCACCCCGGGTGGCGGCTTACGTTGAAGCTGATAGCGAAAAGGCACGTCAAGATGCACTTGACCTGTTGGATGAGGAGCGTGATCTTGCGGCGGCTCATTTGGCGATTTATCAGCAAGACCTACGTCGTTATCACAGCCACCGGGTCAAAACCAGAACCTTTCAAGAAGGCCACTTAGTGCTCCGGCTCATCCAGGATCAGACAGATATGCATAAGCTATCACCACCTTGGGAAGGACCTTTTGTGGTCAGCAAGAATCTGCATAATGGATCATACTATCTTATCGACGTTCGAGACCACAAATACTCACGTAAGTCGGCGGAGGAGACCCGTCGGCCGTGGAATATTGCTCATCTTCGGCCCTACTATACTTGAGCCACCGGCTCTCATAATGTACATAGTCTGATGATGTATATATTATAGACAGTATATTAAAGCCGGCATCCCTGATAATTCAGGGCCTCTGTCATTTCACTTCTTCGAAGCTGAGTCTTTATCATCATCTTACATGTTCATTTAAGAGGCTTGACGCCCAAACTACAAGGACCAAAGAGAGTTGACATAGCATAGCTCAAACATAGGTCCCCGACGAGCACAATCTGTAAGTATGTCAATTGGGGGCTTCCTGTTCAAACATAGGCGTATTCGACCAAAGAGAACATAGCGTGACTACCCTCTTGACCAGGTTATCTTGTTCAAACATAGGCGTATTCGACCAAAGAGAACATAACCTTTCCGGGTCATCCTGCCTGTATACCAGCTGCTTCAACTCCATCAGGTCATCCTGATTGACCCGTCGAACTCTTAACAATCAATATTTTATGGTGTATTCACCAAAGATCTTGAGCTTGTTAAGGTTCAAACAGCGGCTTGTCATGCGAGAGCACGGCTTACAGATAGTCAGGATAGATCCAGGCTTCATAAGCCGCCTTCTTTGAAACTTGGATAAATCGGCCCGTGATGCATGCTGCTACTCTGACCCCGCGTACTCCTGATAAGTCTATCTTTATACAGGACCTGACTTTATCTGAGTTCAAATGTCAATTGGGTACTGTGAGTGCCGGCTCACGGAAAGCACGTACCTTCCAATGGCTCAGGCTAGTTTCATCGAAGAAGACACTTTGGCTTGGCGGCCTACAACAACCTCGAGTTTCTTGAATTTCTTGATTTCTTATTTTTTGCCATTTGGTTTTACAAATCGAGCCAAGCTACCCTATTTATGGCTCATATTTGAAGCACCTTTCGGGTTTCTGCAACCCACCAGGATGGCAGACTTTAAGTCGCCAGAGCATAATAATATTATGTTTCGAGTTATAGCTCTAATCACATGAAGATATTAAGCTGGCAGTTTAAAGCGTACATCACAGGGTAATGATAAATCAGATCTGCATCAATTCACGCTGTCACAAGCATAAAGTGATGGTTTCTTAAACTGGCAGTTCAGCAGTGTTGCGCAAAACAGAAGCATGCACGATGGCACGGCAGTTTAAAGTTTCACTACCCTATTACATGACTCCATGAGTCAAATAGATCAAGTGTTTTTCATACAGATCAAATATAAACCGCCAGCGGTTCAATCTTCTTGGCCTTGCTGACTTGAGGCTTCTGGATTATCCTTCTCCGGATCTTCGTCCTCAGCCGCTGTCTGGAGATTCGGTGATGACCAATCAATGCCACATAAAGCTTGAAATTCAGCCTCATCATCTATAAGTCCAGACGGGTCAACTTCAGGGGCAAAAGTATGCTTACGGATTGGAGGGATTAAACCCATCACTTTATAATCCGGCGTAGGCATCTTTTGATTCTCCATGCTGAAAGCCGGGTGATATGTCGACAGATCCGTCTCATTCATGATCAGACTGGCCAGAGGGCGTATTTCTTTCACACAGGCAGCAAAGTCTTTCTGATCAAATGCAGTGCCGTCCTCTTTTAAGCTTGGAAATCCAGTAGCTACCTCAAACGGGTCTAGCTCTGGTAGCCATGCCTTGGCCCGGCTCAAGGCCGTTACAGCACCGGCTCTTGCAGACGACCGTTTTATTTCGTCAATCCTGGCAGGTAGCACGGAAAGTCTTTTCAAGACATATGACAAAAGAATTGGTGCTTGACTAGTCGGAGAGATTGTAGCCAGTGTACGCTGAGCTCCAGTATACAGTTGTTCGTCAAGGGTGTAAACCGCCTTCATCTTCACAAGCATGTCTTGGTTAAAGTTGCTACTTCTTGGACCTAAGTAAATCATAAATCGGTTAGAGGCGGTTTGTAACCATCAAGGAAAAGGTTCACTTTTGATGTTTAAGAAGGCGACTCACCAAAGATACCGGAAACCATCTGAGATACACGGAGTTTTAAACCGGTGAGTTCAGTGGTCACCTCCTGAAGAGCCGCCTCCGCTTTTTCAGCTCGTTGTATCAAAGCGGTCTTCTCTTCAACCCAAGTGTTTCTGTCTACCTCAAAACTGGTCTTCATCTTTTCCGTCTCAGTCACGCTAAATTCGAATTTTGATTTGGCCTTCCGGGTCTCAGCTTCCTGATTCTCCAGCTGGGTCTTTGCATCAGCCAATTGTGATTCAAGTTCAGCAGTTGCAGCCTGTATGAAGTACAGACTTATCAACACATTCATATCAGGATTACAAGAGTATAAGTCCCAAGTCTTTTGCAAGCAATAGCACTTGGCACTTGGGGGCTAATGCCTGCCGAAAAATTTCTTTATACAAACAGTTCATGTGAGTAAAGTCCCAAGCACTTTGCAAGCAAGAGTACTTGGCACTTGGGGGCTAATGCATGTTGCTCGTGTCTCCTAACTATTTTATAATGGCCCGTTTGTGCTGTAAACAATCACAGCCGGCTCATGGGGGCTACACCGATAAGCTCTCTGTTATAAGCAATGGTAAACAGGACCGGCTCATTCATGCTGATTAAACCGGCCCTTGGGGGCTACGGATGCAATGTTATTAGAACAAGCCGGCTTTGGAAGGATTCACTACAAATGTTCACACTTCTGCTAAAGTCTACAGCCTATTCAATCTTATCATAACCAGTAGACTTGGGGGCTGGCAGGATGTATATAATTTATTTAAGTAGGAATTCATACCTCATGTTTCTGATGCATTTGTTTCACCATCTCAATTTCAAGATCGTGGCTGAAGTGTACTTGGTTGAGATAGCCAGACAATATCTCGCTGCTGCTCAATTGTGTATAGTGGGAGACATCAAACCTCACTTTCCGCCTTTCAATAACTTCTTGTTTGGCGGAGTGTTTTGCCAAGATAGTTGGATTTCCCGGTTTTATAAAACCGGAGCCAGTGATCAGAACCTCATTAGTATGAGCCTCTGACGGCTTAGGTGAGCTTAACGGTTCGGTGATCAAAGAGTCGGTGTTGGTATGATCAATGGGGAGGTCAGGAATTTCAGGTGGAATGCCAGGGGCAGGTTCTTCTGGCTGTTTTTCAGAAGCTTCAGGTGCAGAGACTTGTTACTCCGTTTCAACAACTTTAGGAGCTTTAGTTGGCTTGGTCACTTTGGCCTTCTTGCTAGGCTTTGCTTGTCCACCGCACGGGTTGTGACAAGTCAGTATAGTTATCAGAGTATAAAGAGGTAAAGAATAAAAGTAATTGTTGGTACCCAGGGGCAGTCTTGAAAGCCGACAGTTGGGTTTGAGATGAGTCACCAGAGGAAGAACGAGAAGTCTCCTAGTAGTTTGAGTCAGAGGAATTGAGTGGCTGGCGAAAGCAACCCGCCAGTGGGTAAAAAGAAGTTAAGTTTGGAAGGACCTCATTTTGGTGTTTCCGTGGAACTGGAGTATTCGGTAAGCCGGAAGACAATTCTTCACCTCCGCTGTTTCGAGTCTGGCGTCGGCTTTCGTGCTGTTGTTGCTTCAAAAGAAAGTGAGGATCCAAATGAGCTAAGGGGTGTGAAAACCTTACTTTCCGGGTTACTCATCGAAATTTCTGTCTTGGCAAAGGCTCTGAGTCGGCGGAAATAATAGTTACCTCTTCTTCAACTGCTTGGCTGGCCCCCGTGTCATCCTGAGAGTAATCAATGTTAATAAGATAATTGAAAAAGGAGCCAAGAGAGTCAAGGGCTACCTCCGACTCAGAGGTGTCATCTATATCAAATATGTCAGAGGCAGTTGGTTTCTTCTTATGCTTCTTGGTGGTTTTCTTGGCGGCTTTCTTAGCAGCCCTGGCCTTCTTGGCGGCTTCATGGTCATATTTTGCCTTCCAGAAATCAGATTTAGCCTGTGGAAATTAGCAAAGTTGAGTTAGTACAATGTTTGAATAATGAGATAAAAGTAAGATGAATTAAAGACTTACATCTGGCGGCGGGTTAAGTTTGCAGAAAGGGTTCAGACCCGTTTTGCTGCAGTCTTCGGAATCTTCGTTCAAAAGAGTTTTAACCATAACGGTAATTGCGTCATCAGTTAAACGCAAGGGGCTGTGGCATAATGGATCCTTGGTACTGCCTGTATAAGTGCACATTAAGCTGGGTCGGCGGCTCAAAGGCATGATCCGCTAGGCAACCCAGCACCGAACCAAGTCAATGCCAGTTAAACCGTTTCCCAGCAGAGCTTTAACCTTTGCAATGGTGGGAGCAAGTTTTTTACGCTCAGCAGCGGTAAGCTTTTCAGGAAGATGATGCTTTGTGTCAAGACATTGGGCATGATAACCCGGCAATGGATTTTCGTCAGCCGGAGAGGTGTCTTTGCAATAAAACCATGTTTGGTTCCAATCTTTGGGGTGACTTGGCAAGCGAGCGTAGGGAAAGATGGCGTCTCTTCTTCGCTGAATTGAGATTCCACCAAGTTCCAAGCTGAGTCCGTTCGTAGCCTCGTTCTGGCGGTTTAAATAAAACTATTCCCTAAAGAGTTCGACGCTGGGCTCCTCTTGAAGGTATACTTCGCAGAAGACTTGAAAGTTGCAGATATTTGACACAGAGTTGGGTCCAATGTATTGAGGATGGAGATGGAAGAAGTGCAGAACATCTCGGGAGAACTTAGAGCCGGGCTGTGAGAAGCCCCGGTTCATGTGATCAGTGAATATAATGATTTCGCCGTCCTTTGGCCGAGGTCTTTCTTCGCCTGGATCAGGGGCACGGTAATGCATAACACTCTTGGCGGGCAAGTACCCGATTTTGACAAAGTCTTTAAGTGAGCCCTCAGTGACGACGGAGGGAACCCAATTGCATGTATAGACTGTCTTTGGCGGCATTGTGAAGAGAGAAAACCTAAAGGAAAGGGAAATTTTGCCGGTTCAGATTAATTTGCGAAACCACAAGTTAAACAGCTATAGTGTACATTCAGAATGGTGGCTTAAATGAGGACTAATGATATATGAGTAATTATAAGCCGGTGATGTAAGCCGCCATGACAAGTACTGGTATTCGAGATCTGACAAGAGAAAATTTTACTAAGTATTGGGACAAACAGGTTTCGTAGATTGAAGCTATGTGATTGGATCTGCAGCTGTTCAGAAAAATGGAATAAAATCTAAACCTAAGGTGGCGGCAGCAGAGAAGTGGGGATGTTTAGATGAGATCTATTGTTGTGAGGATATATTCTGATATTGCAAAACAAGTGCTAAAACTGCTACTGCGCAAGGTTTGTACTGTCTTCAGATCAAAATTATGCAAGCTAAGAAAGAAAGGGAAGAACGGTGATGAACACCGACGAAAAGAGAAACCCTAACACAGATCTATGAAGAGGAAAAGTGAGGACTTATCGGCGCTGATTGACAGCGGAGGGGCGCCGCAACGTTCTGGTTCGTTCAGGGCGATGCAGCGGCCGGAAAAAGCAGGGGATGAAGGTCGACGACGGCGGAGCTCGGGTGCGCTGGGGCGTTGCGAGGAGGAAGAAGAAGGCGAGAAGGAAAAGAGGGAGAGTGAAAGAAGGCCTCGTGGCCCTATTTATAAGGTTGGAAGGATAATTGGCATGCGCGGGAATCGAGGAGACAAGAAAATGGATATATAACGGCGTGGACGCCTCGATTTTCGGAGGTTCAGTAAAGGAAAAGATTTACTAAGATTTGGGCCATATATAGCATTAATGACAGGAGACGTCACGGCGGGTCACCGCAATTTCAGGAGATGACATCATAGCGGATTACAAATAACACAGGAAGATGAAGAGGGATTTTTTCCAAGTGTTGAAGATTGACATGAACAAGTTCAAATCAACCTGGGGCCTAATGTTGGGGATATGACTATTAGATATGACCCGCCCAGGAGGGGCCGGGTCATCCCAATGGCGGTTCATCTAAATGAAGCCTAAGAGTATGTTGAAGATGGCGGTTCATAAGATAGGCTTGTTAAAGGGCCCAAACCCGAAGGCGGCGTAGGGCCCGTAAGTGTAAACCGCCATGTATATGTAAACTTGTATTGTAAGGCATATAAGATAAGTCACCGAGCCGGACACATTTGTATGAGCCGGCTGGGACTCTTTAGGCCGTAGGGCGTCAACCCATGTATATAAGGGGACGACCCGGCAGCGGCTTAGGGGAGAAAAAAGGACAACATATCGAAAGCCAGGCAAAGCGTATTCGCTCCCTGGTAATCGAAACCCTAGCAATACCACCTCAAACTAGATTAGGCCTTTACCTTCACCGCAAGGGGCCGAACCAGTATAAACTCCTCGTGTCCTTTGTCCCATTTAACCCCTTTAAGCTAACCTCGTCGCCATGGCTCCACAACTAAGTCCTTTCATTAGGACATCTGCCATGACAATTCCACGACACTTTCTTCTTTATTTTCTTGAGTGTTTGCAAAATTATGCCTCTATTATGATTGTGTTTTTTATGTTTTAGTTAGTATTTGTGCCAATTAAAGCCTTTGGGATAGCTTTGGTGATAGTTGATTTGATCCTGTTGAAAAACAGAAACTTTTGCACCCAGTAACAGAATTGTTTAAATTCACAGAAGCGACGAAACATTCTGATTTTTTTACAAAAGATTGATATACAAATTTCCTCTGTTACCCATTTCCTCTGTTGCCCTAATTTTTCAGAATTGTTGGAGTTAAAGAAGTATGGGAACAATTCGCATCTTTACAGACTGTTCTGTTTTTGACAGATTCTGTTTTCTTTTCATTGTGTGCTTATTTTGATGAATCTATGGATTGTATCGGGGGGTATAAGCCATGGCAAAGTTAGAATATAGTAGATATAATGCAATAACAAAATTTGAATGGGTTTTCAATAGTACTTAAAGTAAAGATTGGTTTTCTTATACTAACGGATCTCACGAAGGTTTTGTCAAGTTTTGTGTTATTGAAGTTTTCAAGTTTTGGGTGAGATCGCGATGGATGAAGGAATAAGGAGTGAAAAGAGCCTAAGCTTGGGGATGCCCCATGGCACCCATGTTAATATTCAAGGAGAACCAAGCAACTAAGCTTGGGGATGCCCCGGAAGGCATCCCCTATTTCTTCTAACGACCATCGGTATTTTACTTGGAGCTATATTTTTATTTGTCACATATCATGAGTTTTGCTTGGAGTGTCTTGTATTATATGAGTCTTTGCTTGTTTTTCTTCTATTTTGTCACAAGTATCCTTGCTGGACACACCTATTTGAGAGAGCCAAAATTATGCTGTGATTTTTTTAGAATTGCTCTATATGCTTCACTTAAAAATTTTGATCTATGGAATTGCTCTAGTGCTTCACTTATATCTTTTTGAGCACGGTGTGCTTTAATATTTTTGAGGAAATGTTCTCATGCTTCACTTAGATTAATTTGAGAGTTAGTAAATTTTTGAAGAAATTCTCTCATGCTTCACTTATATTATTTTGAGAGACGAAAATTTTTATGCTCATGTTCTTCACTTAGATTTGTTTGAGCTTGTCAAAAGCAATTGCAACATATGAAACTAGTCCCAAAGTGATAGATATTCAAGAGGGATATAATAAAAACTTTCATGAAGATCATTGGACAAAATAAACTTGATTCTTTGTAATAGTTTTGAGATATGATGATAGTGATATGTGAGTCATGTTGGTGAGTAATTATGCTTTAGTAAGAATATTGGTGTTAAGGTTTGTGATTCCCTATGCAAGCACGAAATTCCATAGTTGTGCAATGAAATTACATCCTACTTGTGGTGCATTATTCGGTGTTAGTTATGCTTAATGCTCGCTTATGTGATTTTTCGTTTCTTGGTTGGTTGCTTCTCAATCTTTTTGCTAGCCTCCACTTGTACTAAGTAGAAATACTACTTGTGCATCCAAAATCCTTAAACCCAGTTTTGCCATATGAGTCCACCATACCTACCTATATGCGGTATTTCCATGCCGTTCTAAGCAAATTTGTATGTGCCATCTCTAATTTTCAAAATAAATTTCCTTTTGTGTGCCCGTACCGCTCATGAAGCGGCAGGGGGTGGCCAATATTTTCCATGCTAGATGTGTTATTCTCAAGATGAGTGTTCATTCACTTGTCATTGCACGAGAGTACGGCGGTAATAGGGATGCCCAGTCCTGAAATGAAAAAGAAATTTACTTTATGTTATCAAATAATAAATTCCTTGGAAAGTGTTGGTATGGACGGTACACGTGGATACGGCTAGCCGTGGAATGTGAAAGAATGGTGGAAGAAGGAATAAACTTTATTTTGTGTTTGGGAACCGCCTATGATATATCTAGCATGGAAAGTGTTGGGAATTACTTGGTCATTTTCATTGACGGGAAAAGTATACCTCTAAAAAAAAATTATCTCTCAATTTAAGCTTTGAGCTCTGGCACCTCTAAGAATCCCTACTTCTCTCTGCGAAGGGCCTATCTATTTACTTTATGCAATTTTATTTTTATTTGAGTCTCCATCTTCTCTTATAAAGCACCAACTAAGGGGCACTATGATCGTACTTGAGCATTGGATGTAGCTAATATGCGAGTGTGTTTCATGAATGGACCAATGATTGAGCATGATGGGCTAGGGATAACTTTCTTTAGTGTTGATATTTTGAAAGACATGGTTGCTTGTTGATATGCTTAAATATTGAAATCTTCATGTCAAAACTAGACTATTGCTTTGAACCATATAAAAGTCCAAATCTCCATGCTACAAAAGAAAAGAATATGTGATGAACATGTTAGGCAGCATTCCACATCAAAAATTCTGTTTTTATCATTTACCTACTCGAGGACGAGTAGGAATTAAGCTTGGGGATGCTGATACGTCTCCAACGTATCTATAATTCTTGCTTGTCCCATGCTGTTATATTATCATTCTTGGATGTTTTACAATCATTTTATAGCAACTTTATATCATTTTTTGGGACTAACCTATTGACATAGTGCCCAGTGCCAGTTGCTGTTTTTTGCTTGTTTTTTACTTCGCAGAATGTCAATACCAAACGGAGTCCAAACGTAGCGAAACTTTTTGGAGAATTTTTATGGACCAGAAGACACCCAGTGGGCCTAAGATGTACCAGAGGGGAGGCCCGAGGTGGGCACAACCCACCAGGGCACACCTGGGGGCCTAGGCGCGCCCAGGGGGGTTGTGCCCCCCTCGTTGACCTCCCGCACCGCCTCTTCGCCCTATAAATTGCCAAATATTCCAGAAACCCTAGGGGAGTCGACGAAACACAATTCCAGCCACCGCAAGTTCCAGAACCATGATATCCAATCTAGACACCATCATGGAGGGGTTCATCATCCTCATTGGTGCCTCTCCGATGATGCGTGAGTAGTTCATCATAGACCTACGGGTCCGTAGGCAGTAGCTAGATGGCTTCCTCTCTCTCTCTCTCTCTCTCTCTCTCTCTCTCTCTCTCTTGTTTCTCAATACAATGGTCTCTTGGAGATCTATTTGATGTAACTCTTTTTTGCGGTGTGTTTGTTGGGATCCGGTGAACTTTGAGTTTATGATCAGATCTATATCCATGAATATTATTTGAGTCATCTTTTGATCTCTTATATGCATGATTATTTATAGCCTCGTATTTCTTCTTCGAATCTTTGGTTTAGTTAGGCCAACTAGATCGATTTTTCTTGCCATGGTGTGGCGCCCCCGACTCAATTGTGCACTAATCATACACGCAAACATGCACGATCAAGCACAGGGACTCACGGGAAGATATCACAACACAACTCTAACACAAAAAAAACGGAGATCCACAATATTACAGACCAGGGATCACGAAGATCCGAATACATGAGTCAGTCATACAAATATTATCTGAGTATAGACATAGTTAGACAAGTTTTGCCTTAAGAAGGCTAGCACAAACAACGACTCTAGATCGAAAGGCGTAGGCCTCCTGCCTGGGAGCCTCCGATCCTACTCCTGGTCGGCTGGCTCGATCCAGTAGTACGTGCCCTCTGGACCCTCCTGGTAGTAAGCTCCTGAGGTGGCATCTGGCTCCGGGGCTCCATCGTCTGGTGTATCATCATGTAGGAGAATATGGGGAAAAAGAAGTAACAAAGCAACCATGAGTACTCATCCGAAGTACTCAGCAAGCAAGGATCTACACTACATATGCAACATTATCAAAGGAGAAAGGCTGTATTGTGACGCCCCCGGCCCGATCGTGCACTATTCATACACGCAAATGCACACGATCAAGCCTAAGGACTCACGGGAAGATATCACAACACAACTCTAAAACACAAATAAAGTCATACAAGCTTTATATTACAAGCCAGGGCCTCGAGGGCTTGAATACTTAAGCTTGCGAACAAGCGTCAGCGGAAGCATCAGATATCTGAGTACAGATATAAAAGAAAGTACAGAAAGGCCTTTAGAAAGGCGGGGCAAAATAAAACACTACGATCGAAAGGCGAAGGCCTCCTGCCTGGGACCCTCCGATCCTACTCCTGGTCGTCAGTCAACTCGTAGTAGTATCCATCCTCAGGGTAGTAGTAGTAGTCGATCGTCGGCGGGGGTAGCTGTCTCAGCGGCTCCGTCATCTGGCTACGACGAACTGATATGGGGGAAAAGGAAAGAAAAGCAACCGTGAGTACTCTGAAGTACTCAGCAAGCAAGGATCTACACTACATATGCAACATTATCAAGGGGAGGCTATATATGTGGACTGGGCTGCAGAAATGCCAGAATAGAGAGAAGGCCTAGTCCTATCGAAGACTAGCATCTTCAGCGATCTTGCAGCAGTAGAAGAGAGTAGAACAATGCCATATAATGTAGCAGTAATAATATCAACCTCACCCAGAGATCCTTTCTCGACTCCCTACGAGAAAGCAATCCCAGAGCCATACATTCATCAAACTCGTCCTGAGATCCCTTCTCGACTCCCTGCGAGAAGCAATCCCAGAGCCATATATACAGGTCTCATCACAGGTATCCAGTTCTAAATTGTATCAATCAGGATACAACTCCGAGTGTCCTTTACCGTAGGACCGGCTATCGATAGAAGTGTTCTTCCCTGCAGGGGTGCACCAACTTACCCAACACGCTCGATTAACTCCGGCCGGACACACTTTCCAGGGTCATGCCCGGCCTCGGCCAAACGACACATCGCAACCCTACCTACAGCTCAGCAGAGAGGTCCCCGTCGGTCTATATCCTAAGCGCTCAGGGGTCATGGGCCATCGCCCTGTGCACTCCGGGTCGGTGTGTGCAGGGTAGGGACGAGCACCACCTCAGTCCTGGATGGTACTGGCCCGGCCCGGCCACGAGGCTGAACTGGACGTCTGACAGAGCTTTCAGCTGATGCATACGATGCAGAACGCCCATACTATGCCCACGTGATGGTTAGTGCTATCAGACCAGAGGTCTGCTCGGATCAAATATCCAAATCGTTAGGACTAGGGCTTGCGGTAACGAGCAGAGACTCACGAAAGATGTGACCCCGTCGCCCCGTCTCGAGGACTTGCGGCAAGGGTTAAGAATGCCCGGCCGCGCCTCGTATTCACCACTCGGGCACCACACTGGCAACCCGCCTTCACATCACACGCGGGTACCCCTCAGGGTCGACCCGCCTTTCCAAGTAACAATGTAAGGTCCAAGTATCCGTGTGTCCATAACATCAGGGAATCCGAGGTATCACCCTCATTGAATTCCCACTCGATGTATCCATCAAGGTGAACTAGGAGGAATCACCCTCACTGGGTCCACACTTGAGGCGTTGTAGGACAGCGTCGTTATCGGAAGCGGTGAAGGAGGAATCACCCTCGATGACCACGACCGAATAGCTACTCTACAGAGTTAACATCAGAAGTGCTACAAGAGGTTTCACCCTCGGCACTCGATAGTAAACGTCGCATGTCGTACAACTAAGGGGGTGATGTGCGGTGTCGGGTCCTGGTCTTCAATCCCGTTGATCGGGTCTTCTGACATCCAGCGCGGCAGTCGGGATAAGTGGGGTCACTGATAGGTCTCTACCCAGCCTAGACTAAACAGTTTAGGATATGCAGGTAATTATCAACAGCAGGTTACAATGAACAGGCATTGCATCAGAATAGGTAAAGCAGCAACACAGTATTTCTAATGCAAGCATGAGAAATTTAGAATGGGCGATATCGGTATGCTCAAGGGAGGGGCTTGCCTGGTTGCTCGGCGGCAAGGGCAAGGTCGTCTATGGTGTCTTCGGGATCCGGAGCTGCGTCGGTCTCGGGGACGACGTTAGGGTCGGGGGCTATCGAGAGAGAAGAGGGGGGAGGAAACAGTATAATATATAAGCAAACATGAGCATGACAAATCCGATACACTGTGCGTAGGGTAGTCTAACGCAGCATCACACGTAACAAGAGCGGAGCGGGAGAATATCTGACGATATTTCCCGGTCTTTGGAATTTCGGACAGAGGATAAGAGGACGGTTGCAAGTTCGGATGTTAGGGACGCGTGACGACGAACGGACCGCGTATTCAGATTCGTCTCGTCGTTCTGAGCAACTTTCATGTACAAGTATTTTCTCTGAGCTACGGATTATTTTATATATTTTCTAAAGTTTTATTAATTTCTGGAATTTAATTAATTATTTAAATTAAACATTATCCGAAACAGTGTCTTGCTGACGTCAGCATGACGTCAGGACCAGTGGTCCCACCTGTCATACTCACATTAGCTAATTAGTGATTAACTAATTAATTCAATTTAATTAAACTATTAATTAAATTAGACAATCTAAACAGGGTTAATTAACTTAATTAATTAACGAATTAATTAATTAATTATTTTTATTAATTAATTTTTTAATTTAAAAAAAACGTTTCGGGGTGGGGCCCTGGGGTCAGTGGCCCAGGGGCGGACATGTCCGCGGCGCGGCTGCGTGGGGCCGGACAAGTCCGGGCCACCACGGGCCGGCGCCAGGCGCTCGCCTAGGGGGGGCGGCGCGGCCGACAGGCGCGGTGGCCGGAGCGGGTGGGAGCGCGGGAAGGCGCCGCGACGACGAGCAGCTGCAGCGCGGTGGGGGGTGTGAGGTCGTGGCGGACGAGGGGAAGCGCGGCGTGGCGCATTTGCGGCAAGGCACATGGGGGATGGACGGGCGAGCCGCGCAGCTAGCACAGCAGCACGGGTCGGCGCGCGGCTGGATGTGGCAGAGCAAGGCAACGCGGCGCCAGAGACGGGGTTTCGGCGAGTGGCGGTGCAGCTGCGTGGGAGCGGGCGCGTTCGAGCTGCAGAGGAGAGGAGTGAAGGAGGGGCTCACGCCGCGTAGAGGAACGGGGGGGGGGGGGGGGCGAGGCTTGATGGCGTCCGGTGAGGAGGGAGGCGGAAGCGCGGGCGAGCTCGGCGGCGGCGAGGTCCTCGCGGCGGCGTGGTGTCGAGGCGTCGGGGTGGCTCCGGGCGACGCGATCGTCCGGTCACCGTCGGGGAGGAGACGAGGAGGCGCGACGGGCGAGGCGAGAGAAGGCGGCGACGGAGCGGGCGCTCCGCGGCGTCAGGGCCGCGTGCCGGGCGCGGCGGGGTCGGGATCGGGGCGCCTCTTGCCCCACCGATCCAGGGAAAAGGGGATCGAGTGGGGGGGGGATGGGTGACCGGTGGCTAGGGTTCGGGGGGGGTGTTTAGCCGGGGCTGCTGGGCGGTCTGGTTTTGGCTGAGGCCAGCTGGGCTTGGCCCATGTCGGGGGGGTGGGGAAAAAGGGGAGGTTTTCCTTTTTTTTTATTTTCTGTTTTTCTTTATTCCTTTTTCTGTTTTGTCTTTTATTTTTAGTCCAAAAGACTTTTGTAAAATATGAGACTTGCTCCATTATTTACAGTGCATTATCTGTCACTGCTAGAAATTGGTTTGGGGTCCATATCTTTTTGTTTGGATTTTATTTAAATTGAAAAAGGATTGAATAGTGCTATGTTGCTGCTGTTTCTAGTTGTTCGAGTCCTTTTACAATTTCAACAAATGTTGCAATCATTTTTATAAATGCTATGGGAATATTTGCAACATGATGCACATTTCAGTTTTCAGGTTCGGGCAACTTTTATTTTCCACTTTAGTTTTAATTTGAATTTCGAGTTAGAAGTTGAAATGCATTATGGTGCAAATGACGATCATGCACTGTTAATCATGCTGACTTGGCATAATCAAAAGGGGTGGTTACTGTAGTTAACCACTGGGGGTGTTCCAAATCTCCTCTACTAACAAGAATTCTCGTCCCGAGAATTAAGAAGTAGAAGGAAAAAGTTCGGGGTATTCCTTGCGAAGATGATCCTCGCGTTCCCAAGTGGCTTCATCTTCAGTATGGTTTGACCACTGCACTTTGAGGAACTTGGTAACCTTCTGACGGGTTCGACGTTCAGCTTCATCGAGGATGCGGATCGGATGCTCCTTATAAGATAGATCATCATGCAATTCGAGCATCTCGTGATCCACTGCTCGGTGCGGAGATTCCTTGAAGCATTTACGAAGTTGCGACACATGGAAGACGTCGTGGATATGAGAGAATTGCGGCGGCAAATCCAATTTATACGCCACTTGACCACGTCTTGCAACAATGCGGAAAGGACCAATGTAGCGTGGAGCTAGCTTGCCCTTGATTCCGAAACGGTGAGTGCCTTTCATAGGAGTGACACGAAGATAAGCTTGATCACCAGGTTGATAAG
Organism: Thinopyrum elongatum; assembly: GCA_011799875.1. Lineage (NCBI taxonomy): Eukaryota > Viridiplantae > Streptophyta > Magnoliopsida > Poales > Poaceae > Thinopyrum > Thinopyrum elongatum. The sequence continues at coordinate 509,069,680 of CM022303.1, forward strand.
TCAAACCCCATCGTTTGCGATCATAGTTGCTCTTCTGGCGGTCCTGAGCCGCCTTGAGATTTTCCCGGACAATTCGGACTTGTTCTTCGGCGTGTTGAATAATATCCGGTCCAACAAGAGGTCGTTCCCCAGTTTCTGACCAATTCAGAGGGGTTCGACACTTACGTCCATAGAGTACTTCGAAGGGAGCCATTTTCAAGCTGGCTTGATAGCTGTTGTTATAGGAGAACTCGACATATGGAAGAGATTCTTCCCACTTCTTGCCAAATGAAATAACACAAGCCCGAAGCATGTCTTCAAGCACTTGATTGACTCGTTCAACTTGGCCTTGGGATTGGGGGTGATAAGCTGAACTCCAGGTAATATGAGTTCCCATAGCTGTTTGGAAACTTTCCCAGAAATGACCAGTGAATATGCTGCCACGGTCTGAACTGATCTCTTTCGGAATACCGTGGAGTGAAACAATTCTGGAGATATATAACTCTGCTAACTGACTAGCAGTGATCGTCTCCTTGACAGGCAGAAAGTGTGCAACTTTGGAGAGTTGGTCGACGACGACAAGAATAGCATCGTGACCCTTCTGTGACCTGGGAAGTCCTGTAACGAAATCCATCTGAACCTTATCCCATTTCCATAAAGGAATAGGAAGTGGTTGCAGAATTCCAGCAGGCTTCTGATGTTCTGCTTTAACGCGTCGACACACATCACATTCAGCAACATAACGAGCAATGTCCTGCTTCATTCTAGACCACCAGTACCTTTGACGAAGATCACGATACATCTTGGTGCTACCCGGATGAATAGACAACGGGGTATCATGTGCCTCCTTCATGACTTTGTCAGTCATAAGCTCGAAGCGAGGTACGACAATGCGGTCTCTGAAATACAAGGTTCCATCTTCAGACAGCGAGAAATCCCTGTACTTTACAAGGTGAAGGTCTTTCTTCATCAGATCAATTTCAGCATCTTTAGCTTGCGCATTCTTAACAGCTTTCTCAAGGTCTGGTTCAACAACCAAGGTTTTTAGATATCCTTGAGGAACTATCTCGATATTTAGCTTTCGAAGCTCTTCATACAGAAGGGGTTGCTGTAGCTGAACCTCAAGTTCGCAGCAATAGGATTTGCGGCTCAACGCATCAGCCATTACATTAGCCTTGCCAGGGGTATAAGAAATACCCAAGTCATAGTCCGCAATGGTCTCCATCCATCTTTGCTGACGGAGATTCAGAGATGGCTGAGTGAACAAGTACTTCAAACTTTTATGATCCGTGTAGATCTCGCAACGATTACCGAGGAGGTAATGTCGCCACAACTGCAGTGCATAGATCACAGCAGCTAGTTCTAGATCATGTACTGGATAATTCTCTTCATGTGGGCGCAACTGACGAGAGCCATAAGCAATCACTTTACGCTCTTGCATTAGGACACAGCCTAATCCTTCACGGGATGCGTCACAATAGATCACAAAGTCTTTGCGGGTATCTGGAGGAGATAGTACTGGGGTATTGTAACGGATTGACATCTGCCCCAGTGGATAAAGAATGTACTCTGGATGTATCCCTGCTCGAACAGCTGGTAGCTGCGTCGCAGGGTGTGGTGGAAACAAACGATCCATCTGAAACAGAGGAAACTCATGATTGTCAAAAGACAAGGAGAAGTATAACCGATCTCGGAGAGAAAGGTTAAACAAAACAATGGAAAGGAAAATGATTATCAAACTAATCAGAGCAATGTCAGGGAAATCGCACAGATATCTAGCTCTTCGGGTGGACGAGAATTACGAGATCCTAAGTGTCGGTGTTAGTAAACTTTAGTTAACCCGAAAGGAAGAGAGGTCAGAGTCCCAGAGTAAAGATGAGGAATAAAAGATACTAATACCACCCAATTGGCGACGTGGGCCCGTAAGCCACACAGCCAAGTTAGTAAAACAGTTTTCGGTTTCTACACTCAACTTCGGCCAAGGAGTTGGAAAGGGGATTCCTACAGGCAGTCGGCTCTGATACCAACTTGTGACGCCCCCGGCCCGATCGTGCACTATTCATACACGCAAATGCACACGATCAAGCCTAAGGACTCACGGGAAGATATCACAACACAACTCTAAAACACAAATAAAGTCATACAAGCTTTATATTACAAGCCAGGGCCTCGAGGGCTCGAATACATAAGCTTGCGAACAAGTGTCAGCGGAAGCATCAGATATCTGAGTACAGATATAAAAGAAAGTACAGAAAGGCCTTTAGAAAGGCGGGGCAAAATAAAACACTACGATCGAAAGGCGAAGGCCTCCTGCCTGGGACCCTCCGATCCTACTCCTGGTCGTCAGTCAACTCGTAGTAGTATCCATCCTCAGGGTAGTAGTAGTAGTCGATCGTCGGCGGGGGTAGCTGTCTCAGCGGCTCCGTCATCTGGCTACAACGAACTGATATGGGGGAAAAGGAAAGAAAAGCAACCGTGAGTACTCTGAAGTACTCAGCAAGCAAGGATCTACACTACATATGCAACATTATCAAGGGGAGGCTGTATATGTGGACTGGGCTGCAGAAATGCCAGAATAGAGAGAAGGCCTAGTCCTATCGAAGACTAGCATCTTCAGCGATCTTGCAGCAGTAGAAGAGAGTAGAACAATACCATATAATGTAGCAGTAATAATATCAACCTCACCCAGAGATCCTTTCTCGACTCCCTGCGAGAAAGCAATCCCAGAGCCATACATTCATCAAACTCGTCCTGAGATCCCTTCTCGACTCCCTGCGAGAAGCAATCCCAGAGCCATATATACAGGTCTCATCACAGGTATCCAGTTCTAAATTGTATCAATCAGGATACAACTCCGAGTGTCCTTTACCGTAGGACCGGCTATCGATAGAAGTGTTCTTCCCTGCAGGGGTGCACCAACTTACCCAACACGCTCGATTAACTCCGGCCGGACACACTTTCCAGGGTCATGCCCGGCCTCGGCCAAACGACACATCGCAACCCTACCTACAGCTCAGCAGAGAGGTCCCCGTCGGTCTATATCCTAAGCGCTCAGGGGTCATGGGCCATCGCCCTGTGCACTCCGGGTCGGTGTGTGCAGGGTCGGGACGAGCACCACCTCAGTCCTGGATGGTACTGGCCCGGCCCGGCCACGAGGCTGAACTGGACGTCTGACAGAGCTTTCGGCTGATGCATACGATGCAGAACGCCCATACTATGCCCACGTGATGGTTAGTGCTATCAAACCAGAGGTCTGCTCGGATCAAATATCCAAATCGTTAGGACTAGGGCTTGCGGTAACGAGCAGAGACTCACGAAAGATGTGACCCCGTCGCCCCGTCTCGAGGACTTGCGGCAAGGGTTAAGAATGCCCGGCCGTGCCTCGTATTCACCACTCGGGCACCACACTGGCAACCCGCCTTCACATCACACGCGGGTACCCCTCAGGGTCGACCCGCCTTTCCAAGTAACAATGTAAGGTCCAAGTATCCGTGTGTCCATAACATCAGGGAATCCGAGGTATCACCCTCATTGAATTCCCACTCGATGTATCCATCAAGGTGAACTAGGAGGAATCACCCTCACTGGGTCCACACTTGAGGCGTTGTAGGACAGCGTCGTTATCGGAAGCGGTGAAGGAGGAATCACCCTCGATGACCACGACCGAATAGCTACTCTACAGAGTTAACATCAGAAGTGCTACAAGAGGTTTCACCCTCGGCACTCGATAGTAACGCTGCAGTGTCGTTACAACTAAGGGGGGTGATGTGCGGTGTCGTGGGTCCTGGTCTTCAATCCCGTTGATCGGGTCTTCTGACGACCAGCGCGGCAGTCGGGATAAGTGGGGTCACTGATAGGTCTCTACCCAGCCTAGACTAAACAGTTTAGGATATGCAAGGTAATTATACACAGCAGGTTACAATGAACAGGCTATGCATCAGAATAGGTAAAGCAGCAGCAAGAATAGTAATTCTAATGCAAGCATGAGAAATTTAGAATGGGCGATATCGGTATGCTCAAGGGAGGGGCTTGCCTGGTTGCTCGGCGGCAAGGGCAAGGTCGTCTATGGTGTCTTCGGGATCCGGAGCTGCGTCGGTCTCGGGGACGACGTCAGGGTCGGGGGCTATCGAGAGAGAAGAGGGGGAGGAAACAGATAAATATATAGCAAACATGAGCATGACAAATACGATACACGGTGCTAGGGGTAGTCTAACGCAGCATCACACGTAACAGACGGAGCGGGAGAATATCTGACGATATTTCCCGGGTCTTTGGAATTATCGGACAGAGGATAAGAGGGGAATGGTTGCAAGTTCGGATAGTTAGGGACGCGTGAGGACAGAACGGACCGCGTATTCAGATTCGTCTCGTCGTTCTGAGCAACTTTCATGTACAAAGTATTTTCATCTGAGAACGGATTATTTTATTATAGATTTTCTAAAGTTTTTATAATTTCTGGAATTTAATTAATTATTTAAATTAACATTATCCGAAACAGTGTCTTGCTGACGTCAGCATGACGTCAGATGACGTCAGGACCAGTGGGTCCCACCGTCATACTCACATTAGGCTAATTAGTGATTAACTAATTAATTAACATTTAATTAAACTAATTAATTAAATTAGACTAATCTAAACAGGGTTAATTAACTTAATTAATTAACTAATTAATTAATTAATTATTTTATTAATTATAATTTTTAATTTAAAAAAAAAACGTTTCGGGGTGGGGCCCTGGGGTCAGTGGCCCAGGGGCGGACATGTCCGCGGCGCGGCTGCTTGGGGCCGGACAGTCGGGCAGGGCAGGGGGCAGGTCGGTCGCTAGGGGGCGGTGCGGGGCGACGGCGCGCGGTGGCGGGCGGGTGGCGGGTGGAGGCGGGGAAGGCGCCGGCGAACGACGAGCAGCTGCAGCGCGGGTGAGGGGGGTGGGTGAGGTCGTGGGGACGAGGGGAAGCGCGGCGTGGCGGGATTGCGGCAAGGCACATGGGGGATGGACGGGCGAGCGCGCGCAGCGAGCAGCGAGCACGGGTCGGCGCGCGGCTGGATGTGGCAGAGCAAAGGCAACGCGGCGCCAGGACGGGGTTCGGCGAGTGGCGGTGCAGCGGCGGAGCGGGGGCGCGTTCGAGCTGCAGAGGAGAGGAGTGAAGGAGAGGGGCTCACGGCCGCGTAGAGGAACGGGGGGGGGGGGGGGGGGCGGCGAGGCTTGATGGCGTCCGTGTGAGAGGGAGGCGAGGAAGCGACGGCGGCGAGGTCCTCGGCGAGGCTCGGCGTGGTGTCGAGGGCGTCGGGGTGGCTCCGGGCGACGCGAGTCGTCGGGTCACGGTCGGGGAGGAGACGAGGAGGCGCGAGGGCGAGGCGAGAGAGGGGGAGGAGGAGGGCGGCGGGGGGTGGGGGCCGGGTAGGGCGGCCGCGGGCGCGGCGGGGTCGGGATGGGGGCGCCTCTGCCCGATCCGATCAAGGGGAAAAGGGGATCGAGTGGGGGGGGGGGTGGGTGACCTGGTGGGCTAGGGTTGGGTGGGGGTGTTTAGCCAGGGGCTGCTGGGCGGCCTGGTTGGCTGAGGCCAGCTGGGCTTGGCCCAGTCGGGGGGGGGGGAAAGGGGAGGTTTTCTTTTTTTTTTTATTTCTGTTTTTCTTATTCCTTTTTCTGTTTTGTCTTTTATTTTTAGTCCAAAGACTTTTGTAAAATATGAGACTTGCTCCATTATTTACAGTGCATTATCTGTCACTGCTAGAAATTGGTTTGGGGTCCATATCTTTTTGTTTGGATTTTATTTAAATTGAAAAAGGATTGAATAGTGCTATGTTGCTGCTGTTTCTAGTTGTTCGAGTCCTTTTACAATTTCAACAAATGTTGCAATCATTTTTATAAATTCTATGGGAATATTTGCAACATGATGCACATTTTAGTTTTCAGGTTCGGGCAACTTTTATTTTCCACTTTAGTTTTAATTTGAATTTCGAGTTAGAAGTTGAAATGCATTATGGTGCAAATGATGATCATGCACTGTTAATCATGCTGACTTGGCATAATCAAAAGGGGTGGTTACTGTAGTTAACCACTGGGGGTGTTACATGTATATGTGGACTGGGCTGCAGAAATGCCAGAATAGAGAGAAGGCATAGTCCTATCGAAGACTAGCATCTTCACGAAGCCATCATCTTGCAGCAGTAGAAGAGAGTAGAATAGCATTTTATTTAGCAAACATGTTGAAGCAAGCCTAGAGATCCCTCCTCGACTCCCAGCGAGAAAGCGATCCCGAAGCTTCAATTAAGTAACAAGTATCCAGTTCAAGTAGTAGACCAGGATACACAAACTGAGCGTCCTTTACCGTAGGACCGGCTATCGATAGATTATTCATCCCTGCAGGGGTGCACTACTGTTACCCAACACGCTCGATCAACTCTGGCCGGACACACTTGCTGGGTAATGCCCGGCCTCGGTAGATCAACACGAAGCAACGCCCTACCTAGGCACAGCAGAGAGGTCAGCACGCCAGACTAACCTATGCACCCAGAGGTCTTGGGCCATCGCCCTGGGCACCCTGCGCGTTGCGAGACTGGCCGGGGTGCAGGCGCGACACTGAACTCGTCAGTGAAGTATCCAGCCCAATCCCGACAATCAGCCCGCACGGTGAATCGTGACGTCTAACGAGCTTTCGAGAGAAACGCACATCGCAGAGGGCCCCATAACCATAATCCCGCGTGGTGGTAGTGCGTATAGGGCACGTCGACCCACTCAGATCACACACCCAAATCCAATAGGCTCATTTAGTATCACGCGGAGACAATCAGAAACTCTGAAGCTCCACCACAATATCACACTCGAGTGCCCTTCCGGCACACTCGACATCACAGATCCCCAGCGGGTACCCACCAGGGTGGACCCACCTGTAACAAAGGTCAAAGTAACCATGTGGTCATAACATCAAGGGGAAACCCGAGGAATCACCCTCGGCGGATTCCACTCGACGAAATCATCAGGGTGAACGTATGAGGTATCACCCTCGAGGTTCACACTGAGGGGTTGCACGACAGAGTCGTATCGGAAGTGGAGAAGGAGGAATCACCCTCGATGACCACGACCGAACAGCTACACTGCAGAGTGTTCATTAGGAGTGCGTTACGAGGTATCACCCTTGGCACTCGATAGTAACTATGCAGAGTCGTACAACTAAGGGGGGTGAGGTGATATGTCGGTCTCTGGTCGGCGATCACATTGATCGAATCGTCGATGATCAAGCAGGGACAACAAGGGTAAGGTGGTGGGGTCACTGATGGTTCACTACCAACCTATACTAAACAGTTTAACATAGGCAGGTAAGGTAACAATGAACAGGTTAC